>QYAH01000454.1:0-22285 GCA_003988945.1 Chaetoscypha palmicola
GCATAAAGTAATCGGGGTTCATTCACTGCATGACATATATTAAACAGAGTGCATGTCAATACTGACATAAACTCGGCACGTGACTCGGGCCGGGTACTCCGAGACCGGTCCGGAAGCTCCGGTCGCCGAGATTATCTAAAAAAGTCCTAGCTCCTCCGGAAGCTCCGACCTCCGGGACTAGCCGTAAAAGTCCTAGCTCCTAGCCCCTCTACTAGAAAGAAAGTGACTGTTTTCGCCTAAAAACTACTTAAAAATACTAAGAAAATCTCGAAATACCTCTAAGTATTTTCAAGTAAATTCATCCTAAATTCTAGTATAATCTGTAAAAATCTGACCGAGTTTCTGCTACAAATACTGCATAATGCATAAAAAAACCCTAGCTGCAGATGACTTGGATGCCATCATGTTGAAGAACTTTGGCTCGGCTCGCGCTTTGTTATGTTACTCCCGCTCCTAAGTTCTCATTATCGCTTCCGAACTTGAACCCTAGCCTCCCCCGAATTAATAATAGCAACTGGAACGGTAATAATCTATGGCTGCCAAGCACGAGCGCGCTTTACGTTGGCCGGGATTTAGGAGTATCAAATAGGACGATGTCACGCCACCTAAATAAACAACAGTTGTGATATATATTAGCGTCTTTCAACTCCGGCTATTTTGGTCAATCAGTGGCCCAGCTTAGCTCTCGATGACTTCAAACTATATGCGGAACCTCGTACTGCGAGTGGGTATCGATCACCAATAACGTCTTCCTTGCCCGATGTTCTAGCATTTCGGTATATGGCGGTAGTGAGAATAGTATTCAATTTTAGCTTTGCTAATTCATCCCGATCAAGTGAAAGCCTTGTTCTACCTGGTATAACTCGGCAACCAACAATTTATCGTTCTTAGACGCAGTCTCGGTGCCGTTTACAAATAGTGATGGATCAGGGGAGCAAGTAGATGTGCAGAATAACTATCGCTATACGTGGCCAAACACCCATAGGATTATCTGCTCTAGGAGATCTGTTGGCAGCACTATTAACTCTATCCGTGAATCTCCGTCGTAGTTGACCAAATGCTCGATGTCGCTTTCTACTCTACCTTGCCTAAACATGTATCTTTATGTTTCGAAGCAAAAAGGCAAATTGCATTAGCATCGCAAGCAGATGGCGGAAGACGGGCTTCTCCTACACGCCCACTAACGGGATCGCGGAACTAGGCTGGCCACTCGCGACAACAAGTTTGATTTTGTTTCTCTCGAGTCTACTGTTTAATACAAGTAGGACCTTGGCCGGTTGGTATATATTTTAGTGGCACAATTACCCAGATGCCATAATCCCTGCCGCAAGGATTCGGCCACTCCAATGGTCGAGATGCGCATCATACTACTCACAAAGACTTTAGAGAGAAAATGGAGAATTACAAGGAAGGCAAGTAGGCGTCCGAAGTACTTGAAGTTTGCTGCTTCGCTCATATTAATCCGTGAGCCAACAATATCCGTTCCATTTTCGGCACCGATAAACTCGGCTTCAGCATGTCGCATGTGATAGGGCAGGAAGATCAGATTAATGAACTAATCACCTTGTTCCTACACAACTTCGATTGGCTAGTTGAGAAGATATAGTTTGATCTCGTCTTTTTCGTTAGGGATGATCAATGGTTATACAGAGCCATCGACAAAAGGATTCTTTCGAACCGGCTCAATTGCATCCAAAAAAGTACCCGTGTACGAGCTGGACGGAACGAGCTAGGATACTCTGTTCTATCGAGCAATAACTAGAAGTGAATCGGGGCAAGCAAATTTGAAATCGGGATGTAATTTAGATATAAATTAGGTCGTTTAAACTCTTCGCTAGCACATTATCCAACTTCACTCTGTTCGTAACACGGGAGTGTGGAATGTAAGATGATTCCATAATACCTTAGGGCCTGATGAAGCAGAGAATTGTCTGTTCTAATTGCTTTCATGTGTTGTTCTTCTTCGGAGCATTACTCACCGAAGCGCGAGGAATGACCCGCTCTCTAGAAAGTCCTAAGCGGACGTTTTCAAGCTATATTGCATCTTCTCACCTACTTAAGTGATTTTCGTAAGCGTTCGTGGGCAGTGTGATGTGTTACAGCCGCGGGCTTAGGGATATACTTAATAGTATCGGGATCCGGTGACTTTATAATAGGAGTATAGATGTCTGCGTTATAAACTTGTAATATGTAATTCTGGAACGGTTATTCAACCCACCTCGACTCCCCTAGGTAATTCCCTTTCTCTCTTCTCTCCTCTTCTTCTCTTTCTCAATTTTGTCTCAACGATAACAGCAACTACAACAGCCAAACTATAGTCACTAACACTACTCTCGTGTTCCACCTCGCGTCACTCTATAATTCCAATCGTGCCTGCGCTGTAGGCTAAGATCATTGTAATCACCCGTATACCACCGCTGTCCGCTCGCTTCGCCGGGGGGAATCTCCGATCTTGGGAAACATAACTTATCTGTTTGGCGGAAGTAATAACGCTTGATAATGTCCCGACCTATGACTTACTAGTATATAGCTTCCACGAAAGCCTGTGCAGCATAGTGCTTAGACTCCCCGTTCCTCATATTACTACCGCTAACGCCACTAGCTCCTTCTACCGTCTAGGTGATACCGGCAGGAGTAACATTAACAGCAACGGTACAAGAAGCTCCTAAAGAGCTTATATAACGATGAATCACTTATTAATCTTAGATTTAGCTTTTGAGATAGTTCGTGCTTTTGCAAATAGAGAAAGGATTAGAATTTTGATGTTCCTGAGCGCATCTCGTAATACCTGTCACTTTTAGATGATGTATAAAATTGCCGTTAAACAGGACCTCGGAATGCCTACAGCGTTGTCTATGTCCATGATGAAATCTGAACGGCACGTGTGACGTATTATAGTTTCACGTAGTGAGGTGTAAGACATTTGTACCGTTCATATCATAGATCGTATACAGAGCCAAGAGCAATCGGGTCGCTTCTTCGCCGAAGATGCGCCATATAGTGGCGTTGTATAAGAAACAGAAATTTATCCTACCAATTAAACGATCTCTTATCTACTAGTCATTCCATCGACCCATCGATCATCCTCCCATCTAACAAAAGCCTCCCATCTATTAGTCATTCTTCTACCTATTAATCTTTCTAGCAATCTATCAATCGACCTTTCGCCCTCATCAGTCAGTCGCCCATCTAATAAGAACCTATCAATCAATTTCTTACAATACAAAGTTGCCTCAGAGTCGGTTCATGTGATTCGTACTATCTTAGATATACACAAGGAGTAGTAGCACAGCGCCTTGGAAGTTCCTTCCTCTTTGAGGACTAGATCCCTAACAACTCACTAGTGTCACTCAACCTTACCTTTCAGTCGTGGATTTATACCCGAGTTGACGCTCAAGAAGGCAGCGACAAACTCGAACACGGAGGGAAGTCAAAGTGGGGGCCTATTCACTACTTTTACTACAAACCGCTCCCCCTCGGACTTCGCATGATCACGTATGAACTTTCATCACTTCGTTCTTTAGGATTTCCGCGACTGCGTCGAGTATCCGGCAAGATGACGAGTCAAACACACCTAATGCCTGCTACAACTGTAGTCAATAGACTCTGGACATTTATGTGACACGTACCTAGGCTCTATCCCTCCCATAATGTTTTTATAACCAGACGGGACATCCTCCCCTTTATTTATATCTCGTCCTATTTCATCTCAATAGCTAGTACGTACGACCTGACCCTTAATTCCATGACTTATCTCCCGATAATTCATTTGGTAGCAACACTACCGAGTTTCGAAGCGTCGGAACGATACTCTAGTGTTTATTTTTTTTTATCTTTAGCACCTGGAAAATGCTTTCCAGAAGTAAGAAAACCGGAACTTCTTATCGTGGCACTATTAAAACATTACAGAGGCTAGCTAGGCCCACGCAGCTTACGCAAAGAAAGTGGTCAAGTATACATAGATACAGGGTATTGAAAAGAGGTGAATAGAATAGGGATAGTTAGACCTCACTAAGTGCCTTGTTTACGAGCGGATTATCACCATTTTACTATCTTCTTAAGCGTCCAGGGGGAGAAAAAAGTCGTTCCCGGGCGGGTACGATAGCAGGTGAGGATTAAGTAATCTCGGCGTCTAGTACAACTACGATTTACGTGGGCTAAATCACTTCGGCAGGTCTACTCTACAAATTAGTCACTTGCTTAGCTAAAAGTTTAAGAACCTCTCTACTAGGCTAGGGGGTGGGAGGTTCTCTGAGTTTTTGAAATCAAGGAATTCAGCTCCTCGATAGCTATATAGAGTTAGGGAAACTGGATTGATGATAGCGTTCATTAGTCGAGTGTCACGTTAAGTACGGAGAGGGTCAAAAATATGTCACAAGCTATACCTAACTTGACTTCAGATAGTTTCCGTGTCGAAAAGTCAGACAGATCGCAGATCAGAATACATGTCAATAGCCGAGTTTCAAGACGACTTTCCGACTCTTCTACTCTTAACATCTCGAGAACCCCTAACTAAAAGACCCCTCTCAAGCTATCTCTTACTCTGCGGTGCTGTCCTGTTAAAGTTTGACCTCTGAGACACTTAGTGCCAAGTTGGCGCACGGTGAAGTAGATATATAGACATGCTATAGTTGGCTACAGACCCATGATAGTACCTATAATAACACTCACAAAGGGACCACACACACTTCTTTTAGCGGAACTTAGAAATCAAACTTTAAAAGGACAGCACCGCAGAATACTCAAAGGTAATGTGTTATCGTATGCGACATTAGGGAAAATGTTATATCAACCCAGATGCCTTGTTCTTTTACATGCATGCATCGGTTCTATATACGGTTAAAATTCCCGCTTTTTGCCTCGCACAACATAGGAACTTGTGAAGCGTTTGGGTTAGAGAGTTCAGAGTTTGCACATTGGACACCTTTCGCCAACTTGGGATTCTTGACTTATTGTGAAAAGTTCGTTTGATGTAGCGAGTCTGAAGTGTTACGAAGTCTGGACGGTGACAGCACGGTCGATGTGCGAGTCGCGCGAAGCGAATAAGGAGGGAGGGACAACTCTCGCCGCGTAAAGCATCCTAACGCAAGGCCATTCCTTCCTCGTTGAACCATTACTCGCAGCGCTTGTATATGCTTGCACGGGTATCTAAAGAAGAAGTAGGATCAAAAAATAGTAGGGACACGGTTTCTTAGTTTCCCCCTCGGAATCCAAAGGGCTCGTCGATCTCACATGTTCGAGATGAACACGGCACCACGCATTAGAGAGAGATGCTGCGAATAGACCCTGGATCATCTCGTATTGTCTTAGATTATAATAATACTATGAACTATAAAGCAGCTATCAAGTGTGTTATTGATCTGATTAAATAGGTGTGTAATACCGCTTCGTCACCGTCGATTTTTCAGTGAAGTAGTTAACTGCGCTCCTAAAATGTAATACCAGCTGGATAAGAAATTGATTACAGCAGTTCTATCAGAAGAGTATAGGGTAAGCTGAAAAGGATGTCACCACCACATATCTAGGACCAAGTAGCAGCCGGTTAAATGACTAGAAAATTTAAGGCAATTATTGACAAAACTATATATAATCATGGCAAAGACCTCTCATTGCGACCTAAGAAATCCTCTGCATCGTCGATTTCACAGAACTAACTCTTATTCGCGCCGAGTATAGCGTCGATTAAATTATCATCAAGTGGGGTTTCTGTCAAAACTTTTGGGCAGCAGAATCCTCAAACCACTAGCCTTATCCTTACGAAGCAATTCTGTCACTGTGGCGGGACTACCGAATGTCATGATTGCTATGACAGCTGTTCCTGACCAAGCGAAGACTTGCGAAAGGGGCTCGAGGGAAAGAACAAGATATCTCGACGGAATGTTTGCACATTATTAATGGAATTAAAGAAAGGGGATATTAAAGGATCTAGGCAGGATTAGACTCTACTTTCGATCTCTTTATTTGCTAGGACACAATCAGTTTGTTTTCTTAAATGCAACCGAACCCTGTATACAAAATATTAGAACTTCGAGCCGTGAAGGTTTGCTATGTATATGTGCCACAGATCGAGAAGCTGAAAAGGGGCTTGGGAGAAATATCGAGAGCATCGTCTGTTAAAAAGGACGGTTCGCGAACCGTGCTTTGACAGATCTAATGTTTCTGCCTGGCATAGTGTCGTTAGGATTTATAAGGGGGGCTGAGGAACAGGAACTTGATCTTGACAATGAGAAAGCGGTTAGAATGATACAAGCAATGTTATTCGAAATGACGTCCCGAGCTCCGAGCGTAGCTATCAGATCTTCTCAGGAACGAAGTAAGGGACTCTAGGAACTCAAGCCTCTTCTCAAGATAAACCCTATACTAATTCTACATTTCCCTTTCAGAACGCCTTTTGCAACTTTACTCCCTCTGCGACATCTGTCGGTCAGCAGTCTCTTCCTTCGTACTAATAATCAATTCTATGAGATATGTTCCAGAAACGGAACAAACAGTGGAATTGATGTGATTGATGTTGCACCAGCCTTACGAGTACATGAGAAATCTGTTCGGGCGTCATTCACTTCATGATACCTTCCGATGCGCGATGTTAATACTCTCTAGAGTGGTTGATTACCAGATGAAGCCTCTCTGTGTTTTTCTCTATGATGACAGAATCGCACATTTAATAGTCAATGAGAAAGAGCAAAAGAAGCCATTCACGCAGACCGCTTTCGAGACTCTCTTAAAGCATATTGCGATGTTAATTAATCGCCATGCTCAGGGGCATGATTGAAATAAGAGCAATTAATTAGCCGCCCGGGCGAGAATATGAGAGCAGAAGGAGTACGTTTAGAAGGGTCATTTAAGGTTGCGATGACTCGCTCGATGTAGATATCGAGCTGATGGTTTGTGTACAAGAGTTGCGGCGCTATTAGTGGTTTTCTTTTCAGATCGCTCTCCGTAGAGCCGAAGCAGATCGTTGTATCTGACTGCTTCTGTAAGACAGCATGTAAACAGGGCGCTCACCGTTGTTTCTACCTTGTGGACTCGACAAATTAAAATAGGGGTAGTCTCCAGATATCTTGGCGAAGGCTCATCAGAGCCGATCCCTGGCATTGACGATGCTCGGAGAAGCGTCATCGTGATGACAGAATACAAGGAGAGTTTCCGCACATGGATATTACATTTAAAGGATGGCAAAGATACGGATTCAGTGTATATATTGTGAGGTTGAGGTTGTCGATGTTTGCGGAGAACTTTTTAGAGGCGACAGAGATAGTACCGCCGGTTAGCCGAATATTTATACTAGCTTTGAGCCCCTCAGGAAATTTGTGCTTAGCTTACATAGTGAGACACATCTTGGCCTTTACGCTGAGTCTCTAATATCAAGATCAAAAATAATGTCGCCCTACCATCCGCACACCTCGATTAGAATTTCCTCATGGGTCAAATCGGTTTATAGACTCTACGTCATGAACTAAAATTAGTAAGCATCTCCTTGACATTAAGTTAAAAGTTGCGAGACAAATTCACCACGAACTGTGCGATGAAATTCGCTAGAGATATTGTCCCTACTATATATACTATATAGAAGCGACGACTAGAAGAGCGTCTCATTTCCACAAAATAACAACGTAGAGTGTCTACTCATGGCTAACATTGTAAACGAGCACCTACAGTTACTCTCGCAGCTATAGTCGCGACGAATATTCTTATAATTCTTATATTTATAACCTCCCGGCTCGCGTTCTGTTCCGTGGTAGTCGCGAATCATAGTGTTGACGAATACTATATGGTATTCGTGAACACAATATGGTATTCGTGAATACTACGGTAATCGTGACTACTATATAGTATTCATGAATACTATAGTATTATATTAATCTACCTAATTAACTCTATCTACGGCGCTTTAAAGCAAGCCTATTAAAACCCTTAAATCTATCAATCGTAAGGTTATCTAATTTACGCTTCTTACGCTTATAAGTTGATTCTACGATTATTCCTAAGGGTCGAAAACTGTCGATCCCGAGCTACGGCCACAAAGATAAATCCAAATATATTAACTATTAGCCTAAATACGTAGTATTTAGAATATTCTTTAATTTTATCGCTCGGCTATACTAAATATACACCTATAATACTATAAAATTAACCCACCGTATAAGTTACACCACGACGACAAAACGAAAATACTAAGATCTGTTAAGAATTAGATGTGTATGTATATGTATCTTCTTATTAATAATAAAGAGAGAAGTAGCTATAGTACAAATTTGGGTATAAGTCTCTATACTACGTACAGTCATATAGGCTTAATAAGTACTATTTTAACAAGATCTACGACTCCTTAAAACACGGAAAGTTACGTACCGTAGTGTTTATTAACACTATATAGTAGTCGCGATTCTATAGTATTAACGAATACTATATAGTATTCACGAATACTATATAGTGTTCACGAACACCATGGATTTATAACTACCACGGAACAGTTCGGTCTCCCTCATTCGTTCTAAATCGCTCGCTCAGAATTCAAGATCTCCTCAGCCGAGAGTACTGTATTCTAATTACTTTTAGATGATCAGCTCTTCTAAATGCCTCAGAAAGCAAAAATGACTAAGTCATCGCGCTACTCTGACAACCCATCAACTGTAAAAATTCACCCCCTCCAATTCATCTACCCCAACTTCCATTCCCGAAACTCCGATTGCATCAACTCAATTTCGTTATATCTCGTGTTTCATCCCATCACCTTGTCGACTTATATTCACTGAAAAGTCCATTGAACATCAACGAGTGGTCTGTATACTACATTATATAGTGCAAGTGCAATGCTGTCTTCTGGACGAGAGCCACGGCGAAGGCTACTTTATCTCCTTCTCGTACTATTCAGAAGTGAATTTCCTATATAATGTATTTTGGCAGTATACTAAGGTAATAAAACGCTGCTAAGCACATGGAAGGTAACCAGACATCGATTTCCGAGTGCTATCTCTGTCACGCGGCAAATCTTCCATCTTGCACCTTTTACATTTTGCCGAGGATGTGCGATGTAATGCTATGTAGATGGGATGATAGGAAGAAGCCATATACAAAACGTACAAACCTCTGACAAAAATGGCCAGTGTAACAGCAGCAGTCAATTCAGTCCACGGTGACATGAGTCCTCTTTTCTTTAGTACCGAGATTCAACTGCCTATGCTACATAGACATCGCTCCTGAGTTCTCTGATTCTAGGGGAACTCGGCGAGGTTGTATTCCAGATTGCCGTCTATCCGCGCTGCCACGTTATATCCGGAGAAAACTCGTTCATCTCGAATACGCTTGTCGGAAATCGTCAAGACAAGGTTGCAAAATGGTCCAGCAGTTCCAGCAGATGAATTATCGCTGCATAGGAACTTCGCGACAATTACCGACGCCGGGTGCACTAGTAAGAACATTCAATCCTTTACCAGAATCTGAATCAGAAGCAAGAAACCCTCGACATTTAGAATGCCTTGTCCGACATAAGACATCAGAAAGCGTACTCAGACCTTTCGAGACAAGAGGAGGAGACCGCATCCGAGACTGGTATAACGTTCCGGAACCATTGAACAAATATAATAACACTACAAGTCGATCAAGGAGCAACCTGGGTAAATATAAAGTCAATCAATATCCGGTGCTTGATCTGACTCACAGCAAAATTGTTTGGGTGGGAACATCTGGCACTTGTGAATTGGCAGCCGTGTAAATATCCATGACAGATACTCATTCTTTGTTAAAGACACCATAACATCAGTGCGGGCTATGGCATAGTACGCTTCTGGATCCATCTCAGGATGCAAGCTCTTCTTGTTCAAAGAACTCCTTGCGATTTCTATTATAATAAGCTATTAGATAGAAGCTGTAACATGATACTTCAATAATAATAGTCTCTCCTGAGCTTTCTTCTGTTCGGCTGTTCCGCTTTTCCACCAACTCTAATATCCTCAACGTATCGTGCTGATGTGATCTCCCATCTTGAAATGAAATTCGCGATTATTTAGCACGTCCTGTGATACTTGTACCATTTTTCAGAGAGGATTAAAGCGGTCGTAGTAGAGAGGACCACTAATGTAATCAAATGGTCCGCTGCGATTTGTCTATTCTATCTACTCAACCTCCTCCGAGGGAAACGGCTCCTACTCCACGAAAAGTAGTGAAGAGTGCTATCTTCTCGCGGCCTCATCTTGAGGTGGAATGTCTCAACGTGTCGAATTGACGAGAATGTCATCTTATCAATGCAACGAAAGGAAAATCTATTAAGCCAGGGCATAATAGTGCTGGAAATATGTTCATTGAGCGAATTGATCTGTTCGGTCGCTTAGATTGGGTACAATGCGTTACGGGAATGGATTCGCGAAACGCGATTCAGCTCGGTCTCTCAGAGGATATTGTTCAGTGCTAGGACGATCTTGAGCAACAAGTGTAATTGGAGAATAGTACTAATGATAAATGACTTAGATTGATCATACGAAAAAAATTGTCCTGTGCCTTTGGATATGCCTCTGCTCGTGAGGCAGATGGAGGAGCCGGCAGATGCGGATTTTAAAAATGTGTTACCGGATATTAGAGAAGAAGACCTAGCTTCACACCCATTACTGAACGGGGATAGAGAGGCTAGTAGTTGGAGGCTAGTAGTTGAAGCGGCGCAGATGGCTCAAAGAAAGTAGACAAAGCTTTGGGACAATGTATTCACGACTATAGAACAAAACAAGAGAAATTCCGCGAAACCTCAGCCGTCAGACCTCCACGACTTTGACATGGGTTCCAGAGACTTTAGTAGCATATGAATCTGCTTCTACTACTTCATCATCTAGCCAATTTGTCCAGGTCCACAAGTTTCTGCTAATAGTCTCTACAGAGCATGTCTTCTAGCTTAATGAAGATATCGTATTGATTCGTCTGATACCGAGGCAAATAACCCTAGAAAGAGCGACTGAAATTGAAACGTCAGCATTCCACGGAACGGTTAAAGTCCCGTACTCACCTTCTTTATCATATCTTTATCATAAGGATAAAATTACTACACAACTAGGAAACGGTCAGTGTTGATGTATAAACGGTGTTGCCTTTCCGACTTGAGAAGCGAATAGTATAGGGTAGGGAGCTGGCTTCTCATAAGATGATCTCGTCGTTGATGATTACGACGAGGTCGGACCTGCTAGTGAAAATGACTAAGCGCGGGCAGTGACGTGACAGCAAGGATTTCATGAAAGCAACAACAAAAGATTCCCAAAAGTACCTTTTCGTATCGTATAAAAACTGTACGTGTTACTAGCGATTTGACGCTGCGGTGAGTCCATTGACTCGTGGAGGTCTGTCTCGCGCTAGATGGACACGAAAGAATATCACCATTTGTTACGGACCGCCAAAGTAGACGCCGATACTATTCTTTGATTTGACGGCTTTGATGGCACGACTAAAACCTACACGAAGCACTTCCTGCTATATAAATGTTCGCCTCTGAAAGTACTGACAAACTTCTGAGATTCCCTTGTATATGATTATAATTACTAGATTACCTTGCCGAGTTCTAGAAAGAAAACAGTACAGATCTCTCGAACGGGAATTCACTTATGCAGCTATAGCCCTTGCTCTGTGAACGCATAACTCTGCCAAATATTTAATAATCAACTTGAACACGGAAATAGAGAAAGCTAGAGGCGTAGGTAAATATACATTATTATCACTAGTCTATTATTTTCGATATCCGGAGGTATATGAAAGGCAAAGTGGTCACCCGAGAGGTGGGAAGAACTTAGAAAGAAAATTGGAAAAGGCCCTCCTAAGCGATCAGAAACACAGACCTACTATCCTTTTCTTTCTAGTATATAAAGAAGTATATTACTCTAGACTATACAATGAAGCTATAGATAATTCTTAAAGCGAGGTATTAGTCGAATGTTAGAAGAACAAAATAGTACTCTTAAACGCCGACAGAAAACCGACATAGAAGGCTATATATAATTTCGATTTATGATATACTACATTGATTACTATATAACAAACAACCCATAACCTAAGAAAGACACAATTATAATGTTAAGAGACTAGAAAGGTTCTCGAGAAACAAGAGTACAGTAGAAACTCGCTATAAGGATTACTACACATAAGGATACCTAGATATTAAGGATGAGATGTACAGTCCGGCGTATATTTAGGTACAGATTAAGGATATCCCGTACATAAGGATTATCCTTAGTTATCGTAGTCCCGAACCTAAAACACTATACAATTATCCTTATTCTCATCTCTATTATGCCACGTGTTACAGCTCTATTAATGAAGGTTCCGCGTAGAGGAATTACTAACCTTAAGCGTCGTAATATACGCTAGCGATATTAATAGTACCTATCTAGTTAATCTATGTTAATTACGTGGTTTGAGAACTAACCTAGTAGGAGGCACCTCACACAAGGTTAAATCTCTTTTATCCTTTTTACTAAGTTTATATATCTAGACGGCGATATAATAAGAGCTTGTAAACTCTCTGCAAAGAGACATACAAAGGGTGATTAGCTAGATCTTAAAGCTACGCTTTTTTAGGCGTAGAGTAGATAGTTAATATTAATACACGTAATGCCTTGTTACAAGGATAAACTCTAAAATAAGGATATATTACGTGTTCCGAACCACATCCTTATAGCGAGTTTCTACTGTAGTATCCCATCGTTAAATCAACATTCCCTTAGGACAAACACTGTAATTCCAATCTCAGATAACTGTACACAGTAGAAATGTGACATTCGCAAATCTTTATTTTCATACAAGCATCACATGCCTTCGTGGTTCGCACGAGATGAGCATCCTTCTACGGAAGCGGAGTCACTTTGGCAAAGTATTTTATCTCGAGCGCTTGAGGACGTCACAACGGGAAATCAATACATCTTCAATTCTTGCAAATATTATCCATGTTCCCTTCCCTTTCTACATAAGTGTCAAAGATAGCCTAGCGTGAGATCGTTGTTAACGGTCCATTCAAAACCAACGCAACCTGGAATCAGTATACCGCGCCGCTGCATACGTTGCAAATCTCTGGCATTATACCGCCATATATGCCCAAATCGTGAAAGTCGCTACAGTCGAAGACGTGACGAATGCGGTGACGAGCGTTGGGGCGTTCTGAGAGGTGCAGGCTGCAACAATATACGTGAAGGCAATTCCGAAAGGGGATGTCTTGTCTATACATCATATCGCCTCCCACTCTAATTCCATCAAAAACGAGACGTTCCGTCTGGTTTCCTTGTAACAATACTACCAATTACGAGTAATGTCTACTAACAATCACCATCACTTATGTTTATCCTACTAAAGTATATAGTCAATTGCGATGTTCGACATCGACAAATGGCGACAACTGATGTCATGAATCGTTTGTGGGCCACCACTTCGCGCATCGAACTCTTCTCAGCCTGCCAGGAGCATCTCGTTAAGGAGGGCTCCTTATTATGAATCTTATAGACAACACAATGTGTCTCTCGTCTGCGATAGAGGGCTACTTACGCTCTCTAACTCCTGCTTTTTCAGCTATTTGCTCTCCGGCTCGCGCTATCATATGATGCGTCTTCATCTGACTAGATCTCCTGAGCAAAGTTTATCAATTTAAGGAAAGAACTCCCAAATCATCATTATAATCCCCGCCGCCAATTTTGTCGCCCGGCGCGCCTAGCGCCTATCTTCCATGACCACGAACCCCTCTAAGGTTGCCGTTTCGTCCACAACTTTCTACCCGCTTTAAATATCAGTAGATGGGTTCATAATAGAAAGTATGTCCGACTCGACGACAATATGACAAGCACAGGGCGTGATTTTGCATCCTTAAAATGACAGAGGGTCAATTCATGTTTTAAGTGATATTTCAAGATTATTACGTTATAGTCGAACAAAACGAGCGTGCCAGATGACTTCTCCGGGAAGAGAGCTACAGGGGCTTTAGTAGACTCGAAGTGGCCTAAGGCGACTCGAAAAGATTCGACTATATGCTTTAAGAAGGCAATCCTCCCCGCTTTGTCAAGATGTCGATTTGAAACGAACCAGTAGGGACGGGGCGAAAGTGGTGACGGCACGTGTATCTAGCTCACATACTCCTTTTCTCTCGGCCAGCAAAGAAGACGAGAACAGTACTAGACTAGTAGACAGAGTAGCTCGATCGGGGGCCTCTTTCATTGGAAACGGCGAACTGCCCAACGGCACCAAGTTCAAGAAATTTAAGTACGGCGAGTTCGATATCCTCGACTCGGGTGTCATCTGCAACATCTGAAGGGTAGGAACGAGACGCTTCCGACAACTTCAAATTGTTTCTTTCGAATAGATAAGCGCAGAGTATCGAGACATATCGATCGACTGTTGCCGGAGCGGCCGTAGAGTGAGTGGGCAACCCGTTGTTCTTCGTCTGAATAGTACCTAATGGTTACAGTAATAAGTCTATCTCTACTATACTCTTCCGCGTCCCCAAATATCATAAATTGACGTAGCTCCTCTTTCAAGTTTCTGCCGACAAGAGTAGCGAGGTATTGGAAATTGAAATTCAGATCGTTAACTTTACGATGAGAGTCTTAGTGCCTGACTCAGTGAAGGACTTACGTAATAACTCTAGGACAGACACAATTCGCCCGAAGTAATATAACTGTATCTTACAAGGATTTAGGGACCTGAAGAATGACGGTAGTCTACACGACAGTAATGTGCCTAACGAAAAACTCATTTTAAGCTACATGTGCCTAAACGACCCCCCCGTGCTCTATCCCCAGGACATGCAATGTGTGAAACTCATATCCACTTATTTTCTAGACAACGATTAATATTAACTGCCAAGAACTTTCTCGTTTGCGACTCCTCGCAGCGATAAAGACGGAGATGGGGATACATCTCGACAAAGAACGCGAGGTCTACCCCGAAGCCTTTAGACCTAGAGCTATCGTCCGTGTAAAGTTATACTCTCTCCTATAATATACACTTGGGCTCTGATTCACCCCCGAATACTTTGAATACGACAATCTTTCCGACACCTGGATCTCACACTCACCAATTAAGTCCTTTAGGACTGCTAATCTGCGCACCGCATTTCGCCTGTCATAAAGCAATATAGACAGCTTAAACGAGGAATGACTCTCTATGTATTATTACGTCACTGGGAGTGCTATGGCCGCGAGGTCGAGGAAGGTCATGAAGAGAAATTCGACGAAGTATTCTATTGCAAGTCCCTTGGCAGAAGTTTGAATGGCATATACCGATATAGCTGAGTGTAGTTTGGGTTCTAGGGAGATGTGATTATGGGCGAATGTAACGGGATGAGAATGTATATGTTCAGTCTGTCTAATCAGGTATAATTTGTCTCTAATAGTTCTGCTGATAGGACGACTATCCAACAACTTGGGTACATCTTCGAAGCGAATCCAGAGCTCCAGCAGGAGCCGTCGCATACGCAATAGAATTACATATATGAAAACCTCTATGGCACACAATCACCCCACACAAATTATGAGCGCCATACTCACACCCGCACATCATTCTTCAGTTTTGTCCGCCGCAAATACAGTCTCTGCACGAGTCGCTTCGTATAATTATGACTCGACGGTGCGTTGATCTGAACGGGGCTTGGAACTTTCTCGTCTAGGAAACCCTGCAATCTCATCGTTAGCATCTGCTAATGTTTTCAAAGACATGGACATTAGTCCTTCCACCCAATTGGTCAGATGTTCTGGATAATCAAAACGTAGGGAGAAAAATTGACCGAATGGGACATGGAAACTCTGACAACATGTACGAATCGTGGTACAGTATGACAGAGAAGCCTCATCAGTATATAACCCCTTCACCCTTTATTAATCCCGTGGTTGATCTGGTTCTTGCTAGAGTGGCGGCCTGGCCGGCGGGGCTCTTCATTCACATCGTCGCCATACATTCATCGTCTACAAAAGATGCGCAGAAAAGAATAGTCAAATGCTAGGGAGAACCTCGTAATTGCTAGAACCCACTCGGCATGTCGATATGGGTTCTATACACTTGTAGCATTACACAAACTTCTTTTGATGAAGTAGAGCCATCTTCTAGCCTCGACCAACAACCGCATTTTGTGTTATTGCCAAAACGTCGACATGTAATGCGATGTCTACTATCGAACTGGCTGACACAACCTTCCATTGCTATACGCTATCGATGCTAAAAAATCAACTCTACTCACCTAATCTATAGTCCCCCCAAATTCCGCTGGAGGAGTAATCTCTTATAACTAAATGAGGAGGTACTCAAGGATATCCTCCCCGCGGCCTCGCAAGTCACCTAAGCAGCTGTATCTGACAGCCGCGTGATTGGTGACGAGTTTTTTCTACAATTCTCGAGATAAATTGCGTTCAAGTAAAAGAGGGCGTGGCTAAGAAGTCCGCGGATAGTGGGAACGTCCACATTCTTCCCGACAACTAACGATGTCCCTTCGTCACAGCCTCAACTCCCGCGTAATACAGATCTGAGTAAAGATGCTTCACGAGACCGACATATTCCCTATCTCCTCCGAACCATACGAGCTAAAAACCTATACACAAACACAAAAGGCAAGAAATAAACGCCGAGCTTTAAAGACGGCCATGGACGATGGAATGGAATCTTTACAGGTATAAGTAGATTTGCATACAGCAACTCCGGAGAGGAAAGAGGCAGTAAAAGCCGGTCCATCGAAGGATTAATACCTAGCGTTGCTATCACTTAAACTAGTAAAAACGATTCTTAGAACGAACCTAAAAGCACTACTAAAGATCAATAAGGATAAGAAGACGTGGAACCTAGTTAATAAAAAGGAGGTGTACGTACATAAACGTAAAGATGAGTCGTCTTACAGACACTCAATCACCACATTATATTCGAAGACTTTAGCCTCTGTAGATACTTAATCACCCCGTCACCTAGTACTAGAAACTTCCCGATCGGAATCGGATTGTGACAGCAAAGCACCGCAAGTATTACAGCCGTGGTGTGATAATGCCGCTCCTAACGGTCGTGCTACAGGGTGGACAGAGAAAGCGGCAGGTCAGGCTAGATATCTATTATCCTATCGCCTTTCGCACATCACAGTCAATAGGCTAGAAATGTGTCGCCCCAAAGCAGTGTGTAGATAGAGTATATGAATGCGTTAATACAAATCAATAAGCCCACTCCATACCATAGTAAATCAACCATATAACACCAGCTAATCCATCATCCAGTCAAAACGACGATGAGCCCGCTCCATACTGAATCATCGATATGACGAGCAGCTAATACATTATCCAGTCCAATGAAATAATCGAGGCATTCCAATCTATCGTGATCAAAGTGCATCCCGTCCGCGGTATCGTAGTATGCCATGCTATACAGAAATTGTGCAATAGTCGACAGACCTGTTAATGTTTGACTACATCAGAAGTAGACGTTCCTTCGCGAAACTACAGAAGATTCGAAAGATCTTAAGGTGCCAGAGATATAAGAGAAATTTAGAGAAACTTAAGATGTAGGGACAATGTCACAAGATATCCACATGAAAAGGCCGATAGGGTGACACGAAACTGCTGTTGTGTGAACACGTATCATAAACGTTAGTTGCCAGGACTGTTCTGTAGTTGAGGTAAGAGTCAAGATTGGCAAAGTTCAACGAGTAGTAACTTGTTGAGTAGCATAACCCCGCAGCATCTGTAAGAGTGATTCCGGGAGGGTAGAAAGGTCAACATGCTCGGGATGTTGATAGGGGTGTTGATACCGATGTCAATTTTGTAATCGACTACCATGTCTACCTTGGTGGTATGAATGCAAGCATCGAAGACGAGGAGTCTCTACAAGTTAATCTAGTCGAGACGGAGCCTATAGCTATTCGGTTCCTCCGGTATTATTAGTCTACTCTAGCCGCACTGACAACCTACAACTCTAACAACGAGCGACCCTTGGGTTCTGTGGCTAACATTCAGCGTAGATTGGAGGAACTTCTTGTCAATCAGCCTTTGCTAGAGGAGACCCTTAAGCGTGCCTCTACCGCTTCAAGATTCGGTGCGCTATGTGTGATTGACAATCAACACATTCCCACTGCTATGCCATCAAGCCGAACTCTATAGCGAAGATTATTGTCGTTCTTCCCTTTTATAGAGAACGGTGTGCGGGACTTATTACAAATGTTCGACATAGGGTTTACGAAAATGAATATGCGGCCGTTGCGTGCGGCGACAGTGCCAGGCTGAGCGACCTCTAGCTTTCGTCACCATCGAGCAAATGTGCTACAACGTTCCTCAACAGTGACTATATATCTAAACTTCCTTCTGAGCTCTGTAAATTGAATGCGACGCAGTGTTGTAGAGCTGTGGAATTGGGTATAGTAGAAGAGTGATTTGAAGTCCGTACTCCACGAATACAACAATATAAGTTCTACTTAGGTCGACGAATAAATAAAGCCTCTGTAGATATACGAGCCTCTAGGCTGAGCGGTGGTGTCATTCTTCGAGTGTTGATTAGTAGATCTGCTATCTGTATTCTTGTATTCGCGGCATGATTGTAGTCGAATCTGCTTCTTCTGTTAGTAGCTAGCATCGAAATGTATATCCCATTAATGACGACATTTTATAGATTTATACCTCTTAGCACACTACGATCCATGGCAGTCATCGCTCCTCTTCACTGAAGACGACGTACAGTGTGTATTTTCGATACTATGTTCGTGCATTTTGGCTGCGACGCCCTATCTACAGCTCCTATGCGTCTCGCGTTTATCTCTAATACGCTCATATGACAATGGCTTCTACGTGAGGTATTCGTGATCGTCGGGATAGTATCGATGGCTAGGCGCAATTTCGATGTGCTAAGAATCGCGGTCTTTAGAGGTTTAAAGGGGTTTTCACGACAAACAACTAGTCATGGAGGCTGGGGGGGGGGTTCGTGGGAGGATAAAATTGAAAGTATGTCCCCTTCTCGAGCTTGTTCGATCTTTGTTTCTACTAAACAATTAGAGTTCCCCGACTTGGTCGCCGAAAGAGTATTACTTTGCTGATATGATCAACCCCGCCCCGGTATGCTTGGTGGCGACATGGGACGCGACTCTTCGGAGCTCGCTTTGCGGATGTGATCAAGCCCCGGTATGCTTGTGGTTGGTGGCAACATGGGGCTGTCATCTGCCATTACTCGTGAACATGGTATCCCCTCTTAATGTGAAGATGTGGCCGGCCTGCTCTCATGTCCTTCATATTGATCATCGGGGTGCCCTGCTTTCCGGCGTCTGTGATCGATACTTCGAGGATCTGCTTGGTTTTGCTATGTTTCGATGTCTCTCCGGACCATCCTTGGACGTCATGGAGGAGCTTGTCTTTGGTGTTAAGTACCGTGCCATTGATGACATTCGTGAGAACGTGCTCCAGACATTCCTTGTTCAGGATCGTCTTACATTTGGGATTGTGGCGAATAGACGTAGGCTTTTCGGGATTGAGATGGTCGCCTTGGGAGCTTGACTGAAGTTTGCTCTTGGCTAGATGATAGCTGCCATCTGCCAACTGCGGTCACTCGTAATCCTTGGAAGCTTTGCTTACATGGAGTTTTTAGCATTTGATAGAGGTAAAACAAAATTCAATAACAAGCCGTGTAGTAACTATGATCGTAAAGGTGATAGCTGGGATAGTGGTATTAGGTTAGTGTTGGTGCTGATGAGACTGTCGATTTCAGTAACAGGTAGCGTGGTGGAAGGTTTGCGATGTATTGCGAGAGTGTCTCTCGGAATCTTTGTAGATGATCGGAAAGTGTGAAGATGGTCAATATCCTTCGTGCGGGAGAGGATTTAACAAATCTAAATGTGGTAGAGGAGCAGAGCAAGTGGTGATCTTGGTCAATCCGCTGGGATCGTGCTAGCTGCAATGGAACCCGACTTGAAATTTAGGTAGGGTAAAGTTCGAGATTCACGTAAGGGTCTACTCTCTCCGACGGGAAGCTGTCGCACAAATTTAAAGTATATTCAACGTTCTTATCACTTCTCTAACGGCGTATTACAGAAAATTTGCCATCCTCTCCGAGCCTGCCATCCTCCGCGAGCGTGTCGCACAAGTCTATTGTCTCTTCCTTAATCGTATATTAGGTCGCTCGTCCTATACATCTGTCTATGGCGATTAAGAACTAGAAGGAATCTAACAATTGCAGCGAACGTGTCACTTCAGCTAAACCTTAATGAATGACAGCATTATGAAGGAGGCAGCCTCGAGGAGTAAAGGTGAGTTGAGTAGTAGGTGCTACTCAACTCAACTCAACTCTACTTATGAGTAGTTTGAGTTGAGTTGAGTAGTTGTGAGTAGTTCGTCAATTCACTGGATAGACGATGACGAGCTGAATAATGAGGTGCTGTGAGATTAAGGTTGGTAGTGTACAGGGTTCGGGCCGGCCCGCGATACACTACTATAGTAGTGAAGATCCGGGGAAGAAGCTAGAAGTATTATACTAAGGACACAGCTACCGTATCATGACGCTCGGCCGGGGCACTTCCGTGGAGGCTTCTGTTGGCTTCGCTCTTGACATGAAAGATTTTCCTTCGAACCTATATTACTAAGCCCTCTACTACTTCCCATATACGTATTTAGAGTTAATATTCCGTATCTGTCTCTAGAGTGAAGCGAACTGACACCCGACGTTTAGACTAGTCTACTAGTAAAGCGTAGAATAGGGACCGAGGGAGAAACGTGATAGGGTTATATTAAGATCGAATTAATATCGACTATACCCTCGGCTAAGCGATGTATTTCGAGAGCTTGCCGACTAGTATGCCGACCGAATCTGAATCCTCGCCTGCGGTCTAGATGTGCGGTACATGGAAGTAGCAGCTTTGCTTTGTGACTAGAACCGTTCGTGCTAGGTGATTCGTCATCAGACCTGGCACTCCGTGTATACTGGATGCGCGAAGTGTCCTCGATCCTCTATCTAGGAAGCGTACCCGGAGCGTGTTTGGATTTCGATGCGTAAAGCGTACCGAGTGTGAGTCTAGACATTCGATTAGCGAATGGCAGCTTGTGCATTAGATCTTCGAGCTGTGAAGGACACCCGGTGTGTATCTGAATATTCGAGCTGAACGGAGGGGCACCCGGTGTGCATCAAATACTCGATCTGCAAAGGGAACTCGGTATGTATTTAGATATTTCATTCAGGAGGGGGCAACTTGTACATGAGGTATTTGAAGTGCGCAGGAAGACGTGGTTTGTACGAAGTAGGACTCAGCGTGTATTCGTGCGCAGGGCGATCGTGTGTTAATTCGGTGTATATTTGGATATTCGAGCTGTGAGGGGCACTCGGTGTGCAACGGACGTTCGAACTAGAAAGGGCAAATCGGTGTGCGTTTGGGTATTTGTATTTGGATTATTCGTGGATCTGCCCAGTACAACTCGCTGTGTATTCAGATGTTCGATCTGCGGAGGATGAAGTACGATGGGCATTTAGTATGCATTTGGGTGCTCGACCTGCGGAAGCAACTTGTTTCGGTTTGTGGTCGGATGTTCATCTGTTCTTGTTTAGATGTCCGGTGATCTGTGCAGGACAGATGGGAGATATTTGAGATATTTTAATTTATTCTGCGCGTCTGAGTCCCGCCTAATGAGATATTCGTAATCCGCTAGCCGTAGGCAAAGAAGCACTCCAGACGGCCAGGGCTCCACGAAACAACCAGATTACAAGTTGACTGATATAGGAAGAGATCAGGCATGTTCAGACTGATTCTTTATCGCCATCGACGTTGAAGCTAGGATATGGTACTGCTTGGCTGATCTGTTCCGTTATACTCGTGAATTCTGGTGTTCATGAATACCATATGGTATTCGTGAGTATAACGTTCTATTCGTGAATTACACGCTCTTCACGAATAGTATATAGTACTTATAAGTAACACGGAGCGTAACTATTCCTATTAATTAATAGAGTAATACAGACACAGAGCGTAACTATTCAATTCAATTGATCTAATCTCTGCCACGTCGCTTAGCAGTAGGTTTATCAAATCTATCAAACCTATCAATTGTGAGGTTATCTATCCTCTTTCTCTTACGGGTTGTTTGTACAACTTCCTGTAATTATACTTCCTGTAACTCCTCTGGAACAGACGATATACGCCATGGCCATTAACACTAAGAAATTGATTAATTTACGACCGGAGGAACTACGCTCTACGCTCTACGCTCCGAGTTCCGTGTTACTCATGAGTACTATATGGTATTCATGAGGCCATATTATTCACGAACACCACGTTATACTCACGAATACCATATGGTATTCATGAACACCAGAATTCATGAGTATAACGGAA
>QYAH01000455.1:0-41759 GCA_003988945.1 Chaetoscypha palmicola
TCCTAAAGGCGACTTTCATTTCCCTACAAACGCCGTGTTGATGCTCTTATAACACATAATATACAACCCTTCAACCCTACTCATATCATCGCCATATCCATCATCACGCAAACACTCGTGACAATATCCTCGCCATAATCTCAACCCCCCCATTCTCTCTCCATCCCATCCCCAACCACAACCTAAACATGCATCCCCCCACCCCCCGGCTTATGAAACGGACTCCAAATACCCCTAACACTCTCATTCAAACTCCTAACCGGCTTAACAACCCTCCTCAAYTTCTCWCCACTCGCATCCCTCAAAAGCTCCGCCTTCCCCAAAATCTGCCCCTCCGTCATATTCCGCACACAGATCACTTTTTCCCGCCCGTTGATGTAGTGCCCCTTGATGACRGGGTGGTGCGAGGGACGAGGCGAGACGGAGATTTCGATCGAGGGGTTGAGACGCGCGAAGTTCTCGAGGTTGGTTTTGAGGAATTGGCTAGCGGAGAACATTGGATTAGCACGACGAAGCTTTGATGACGGAGAAGGGAATTTGGGATGGGAGCAGTTACTTCATGCCTCGCGAGCTGCCTGCCCAGTCGCAGTAGTGAAATTCGAGACGTTTGCATTGGAGGATGAAAGCACCCACGCCATTCTGCAGACTTTGTTAGCTCCGCTCGGGGTATATATTAGGATTGGGAGTCTGACTTGGCCTATGGTGGTCGTCCGTAAGCCTGCGACAACCATGGTGTGTGGCTCTATGGACTTTGTCAATGGAGCATCAGGAGTGTCGAAGTTGGATGTCGAGATGAAGTTTTTGTGGGGCAAYCGGCTTTAATATTTTCCGATGTAWACTTCACCTCGTGCRTGACCTAGCGAGTTAATCGTGCCCTCTACGATTACTTTATAAACAAACGGTATTTATTCTAATATCGTCTAATCTATTTCATCGATCTGGTAGTTCCTGGATTCCCGTGCTCTATGTTCAGCTGATATTCATATACTCGAATGCTCGAATGCCACTTGAAAGTAATAACCACAATACGTACTTTGTCCTCACAGCGTATGGTTAGCTGGATTTGGTCTCACATATACTTACGAGATCATCTATTTTCGAGCAAACTGCCCAAGACCCATCACTACGCGCAATAGAGAACCGGAAGAACTCACGGGAACTTGCAAAAGGGATCTTTGTGGTCACGATCTTCGACTTCCTTGTATTATCTTTGTATGTACGTTTGTCTCATCAGGATACAACCAATATAAAACACCGAAGAAGTGGGGATTCGTTCGAGTGCAGACTCAAATTCGTCGAGCAGAAAACGCCTTTTCCGCCATCATAATCATCTTCTCCAATCCTCCACAATTTGATAACACCTAGCGCCGTTTTKTCCAGAAAGGGGTCGAAAYGATCGAATTAAAGCATGTATTCACAAAACAAAGTGGTATCAAGTAGGTCCAATCCCTTCAATAGTCAAAATCACGAATCGTAAGCAGCAGCCACTCCAGGTGCAGGACCTTCCAAGTCGATGTTGTCGACTGTGTTTCGGATCTTCGCACTTTCGTTGACGAGGTTGCCGAAGTATTTACGTGCCACTTCAGACTCGCCGCGGACTTTCAAAGTTTCTTCGCGTTTTGAGCCGAGCTGCTCAACAGAACGTTGGAGACCCACACGTAGATGATCTGCTGGAATGCGGAGTACCTTGCGAACATTGAAAGAGATACGATCACTATTGGCGTGAACATAATCGATAGCGGCCAGCTGTGACGAGATCTTGGTAGAGAGGCGCTGAGGAAGGGAGTGCGGAATCTGACTGAGGATGTAGTACGAGGCAGCAACAGCTGGTAAAGTTAGCTAGTGATTGGGGACGTCCTTACGTAGGAATTGCTGCTTACCTGCTGCTACCATCCCTGGGATGATCAGTTTTTGCATATTGTTGTTACCAACAACCTTTGCTGCTCCCAGGGCACCATCGACCCAGCCATATCCACCAACCATACGTCCACCAACAGCTGTGGCAACCGTCAGAGCCATACCTGTTCCTGCCATCTTTTCTTGCTTCTGCAATATGGTAGACCAATCAAAGAAGTCCCACAACTCTGTTTCGACAGCGATTTGTCGAGCAAGAGCATCTCGTTTCCTTCTGAACATTACGTCGCTTCGGAAGCTCAACTCCACATATTCGTTGCCAAGGTGTGACAACCCCAGCTGCTTGATCGTGCTGACTCCGTCAACGGCCTTCATCCGTGCATGTTCTTCGCAAGCGGTGACTGAAGCCGAAATCTCTGAGAGCATGGCTTCTTTGAGGTCATCTGCATATTGAAAGGCATTGAGTAAACCTGGATATGGGACACCCAAGTCTTCGTCTGCAGCTTGTCGTATGGAAGAGTTGAGAGTTGACCTTGTGTGGTTGTAAATATCTTTGCAAGTCGCTTCGATAGTCTTATCGATGTCATCGCTAACCTCCGCCTTCGCCTTCTTGGACGCTTCTAAAACAGGTTCCAACGCCTGCAGTTCTCTGGTTACCCGATTGAGTTCTGACTGAGCAACTTCTTGATTCACAGAGGCAAGAGCTTGCACATCGCCAAGGACATTCAGTAGGTATGTCTTAGCTGGTGCCAATTTCGATCTAGCACGCTTCTCAAGCACGAATCGCCGTAATGACTGTTCCAGAGCCTCAAAATCGCGGATCTTCTCCTTGTCTTTACCTTTGCCCTTAGGATCGGAACTGTCAAAATCTCCACCATCTCCGCCGCCTCCACTCGAGCTTCCACTTCCTCCATTTCCTCCAGGTGGAGGTGGAGGTGGCGCTGTAGGAATAGCATTGCTTGACACGAAATGGACCAGATCAGATGACTCTTTAAAGGTCCGTGGGCTCAGAGCATGCACCTGCTCTAGAATCATCTTTTGGCATCGCTCTTTGTCCCTGATATTGTCGTAGCCATTGACCACCATGAATATGTAGGCCTTTTCAGCAGCCGCTGCCCAAATGAATTCTCTRGCTGTTTGGGTGAAGTGATTGGCAGCTGATACGATGAATACCACAACATCAATCTCCTCTTGCCGAGCGAATACAGCGGTTGTCTTTGTGGTATCGGAGTTGAGACCAGGCGCATCGATTATAGAAATGTCGACAACGCCGTTGTTCAACAGTGACTCATCAATTGAACGTACGTCTTCCAAATATATCTTGCACTGAGTGTACGAATCGTTGTCCACAACAAGTTTCTCAAGAGCGTTCAGATTGAACACATCGTAAGTACTTTCGTCGTGTCTATTGTATGTCGTATCCTTGTGGACTGCGTGTACTTCCTCCACGCCACCGTTCTCCCGAGCATCTAGAACTTCGCAAAATATATTCGTACATGGCTGCTGGTCCTCCGGGAGGACTTTCCGTCGTAGTAAGGCATTGCAGAATGTTGATTTCCCAGCGTTCAAATCTCCAGTGACTAACACTTTGCTCGAGGTATCTTCAATTCGTTCTCGTAGTGCGAAAAGGTGGTTGATGCTCGAACGAATTTTACCATCTAGAAGGGAGGCTATCGAGGACTTCTCCAATGAATGAACCAATTCCGATTGGTGTAAAGCTCCAAGTTTGAGATCCAACTTCAATATTGAGAATTCTTGCGCAATCTGAGGTGTGATCAAGCGTGGTTCCGCGACTGTCCGCTCTTCCCCTGATTTACTCGATTCGGCTGTACTGTCTTCCCCAATCGATGTCTGCGAACGTCGGAGAGATCCAGGTCGGGGTGCAGGTGGTAAAGAATTTCGATTGCTGCTCATACCCGTTTGTGTGTGAGCYAGGCCTGGCCTGGGATCGTTTCTATTCGGACTGAATGCCTCCGCTCGCTGTACTGATGGGTATGTTGCCGGCCATGATGCATTCATCTGCTGTAACGCTTTCAACGTCTCCACGACTCTGTTTATCGATTTTCCGAGTGCTACCCTATGTTGATTATACCATAATTGGTGTATCGCATTGGCTTGTATACGTCTATCGTTGTCCGCGATCTCGCTGCTTTGTTCCGGGTTCGTGTACATTGGAGACATCGTAGGAGTTGGCCTATCCTCCGCCAGCGCAGGATTCCACGATGGTACACCACTGGTTCCATCTCCAGCCATGCTCCCTCCGTATCCCGAGTCGTTATCCAGCATGGCTTGAAGTCGAGCAGCGCTCTCCGAGACGGACCCTGATCCGACGGTCATGTATTGAGGGCGATGTTGATTTGAGCGACCACCCGCGCTCGCATCTCCATCCAAGGGACGCCTTCCCTTTCCTTTATCGTATTCCTGGCTCATTGTGATGTTGTTGAAGTCATTCGGTGTTGTTGATAAAGTTGATGTCCTTGGAGAAAATGTTATGATGATGCTTGGTGATGCTGCATGATTTGGCATGGCGTGGCGAGGACATGGCACGTGAAGTCGCGAGGATTCCGTGGGACGTGACGACGTCAACCGTGAAAATTATTCTAGAAGCAGTGGAGAAATTTCTGAAAAACATATGCCATCGTCAGTGTTACTCGCAGTTCTGTTTATTGTTTTAATTAAATCGTTGCCATATCGACACAACAATCAATTTAGACTCTCCTGGGGATGATTGCAATTGGGCTATGAATGGTTTTCTCCCTCCTTGGAGTCTGCATCCGGGATTCAAGCCTGTCAATCGAAGGGGCAGAGTCAATTACAATTCATAAATTCGAATGAGGCTCGAGTTAATTCAACTGCTGGAGTTTCCAAACATGATTTCTGATTCAATACTCCATATACCTTTACCTTTAGAGACTGTACGGGTAGCAGCGCTGACTTGTTATGCGTTACTCTGTAGTTCTACATTAAAGATGATTCCGTCCAAGAGCCTGAGGGTTTCGGTGTAATCGTCATAATACTGTCCGACTTTGCATAACAAAATAGATAGTTTTCGAATCAACACTTGATATCTCTGAGGTTTCAAAAGAATACCTCCGTACATAGCCTAGCCTAGCCTAGCGTGCCTAAGTACAGTAACCCCCGGCCCTCTATACGAGACGTGATTGGCTCCCGCTGCCAAGCCTTATCGCCGAACCATCGAGCCATGACGAGCCACGGTTAAAGACAGCTGCTGGAATACCAACCCCTCAAATACATTCTTCCCAAACTCCCAAATCATGAATGTGAGTAGTTGACCATGCCAGTCATCATTAGGATTCCCATGCGATCTGAAAACTAATGCCATTAGATTGTCGAATGGGCTTTCGGAAAGCGCATGACGCCGGCGGAGCGTCTGCGCAAACACCAGCGGTCACTCGAGAAGACACAGAGGGAACTGGATCGTGAGCGCGTGAAGCTCGAAAACCAGGAGAAGAAGTTGATTCAAGAYATTAAAAAGAGCGCAAAGAACGGGCAGATGGGAGCATGCAAGATTCAGGCAAAGGATTTGGTACGGACACGGCGGTATATCGAGAAGTTCTACTCAATGAGGACACAACTACAAGCAATCTCGTTGCGCATACAGGTATACCGTCTTACATTCAGCCAGTATGTGTTTGTGCGCTTACGCGATTCGAACAGACTGTTAGGACGAATGAGCAGATGATGCAAGCCATGAAGGGCGCGACAGGTGTGCTGGGGAGCATGAACCGCAACATGAACCTCCCAGCCCTGCAGAGGATAGCCATGGAATTCGAAAAAGAGAACGATATCATGGACCAGAGACAAGAAATGATGGACGACGCTATTGATGATGTTACCGGTCTAGAGGATGAGGCCGAGGGTGACGAAATCGTGGACCAGGTTCTGGAAGAGATTGGGGTCGATCTCAAAAATGCGGTAAGTACCATGTCCTTCTCAACAAGAGGAATAGCCCTGATTGAGAATTTCAGATGGGTGAAACCCCACAAGGACTCCAGAGTACTGCCGTTGCGGAAGGGAGAGTGGCACAAGCAGTTGGAGGCGGGGGAGGAGGTGGTGGTGGGGGCGATCCTGACGACAACGACCTCCAAGCTAGACTTGACAGTTTACGAAGATAGTATGGGCATATAAGATATAGTCCTGGCGTTCTATCGGCATTGAAAGGTGGAGTTTTAGCGTTGTGAATTATGTTGTGGATTTACACGGCCCTGTCCTTCGGCCGAAGTCTCCGAGAAGTGCCTCGTGGTTTGCCATCATGAGTGCCTCGGACAGATATTCGCAGGCTCATGTAAGCTGAAGGGTCGATACTGGGGTATAGGGTCTCGTCTAGCAGCAGTCTACGAGTGTTATTCATTGGAGATAAAATTTGGAAGACCCGCTATTGAACAAATAAGCATACTAAGTACCAAGTCGAGGTCACTTGTGAACTATCTCAATATCATATGTGCCAAGCTTTATGTAGCCTGCTGTTGAACCGAATTTTGCGCAGAGACAACTCCAGAAGGACACGTCTGTATGACCTTCCGTAGACTCGGAACTACACATAAGAGTCGGCATGTGGATATTTCCGATGTCCCGGATTTACCTGCCAACATCTTTGGGTATCTCCTGTTGTATTCTAGGCTGACTGCGGGGGAATGGAATTGGGTATCAAGAAGGTAGAAACATGCAGGTTGCAGTAGGTTGGGTTAGCGTAACCCACAGAATTCAGTGCAGTAATAGGGCAGCATTTCATAGAACCTTCCACGCCATGGCCTAGAGCAAACGTTGTCCGTCAGTATCTTCCGGGGTTGGTCTCGGTCGTAGCGTTGAAATCGGCGTACTGTATTACAGAATTTGTCTTATTTCCGTCTCCTACCTAGGGACGAGAGTATAACGACAGATAATATTGAAGCATCTTGAAGCTGTCCATGGCAGGAACAGCCAATGTGATCCCTTCTTGAACCTTGGATCGCTGATTGACCGTTCCGCTGAAGAGATCGAGCAAAGCTGGAGTAGGAGCTCCCGCGGTCGAGTAGGAGGAGCAGGGACCTGTTGGTACCAACACAAAGGAACGCAAGCAGGCATCCTTGCGCCTTCCAGATCGTAGAAATGCAGTTTGCAGGACGGAGTGTATTGCAGGGCAATTGTGACTCTCTCTCGTGCCCAAGGAGCGGTCTTACATATATGTAGTCTCTCCTTTTGACGCGCCCTCCCGTCTGAACTTGGAAGAGCGAGTTCCAGAGTCCAGACTAATCTTGGCTTCGAGGTCTTTGCCTACGCCTACGCCTACGTAACAGAGCAGAGACAACCAGAACCAGTTTATGGACAAGGCCGGAACTAGCGCCGAACCTTTCGCACTCGCGCTCAGCGGCGTCCCGAGAACATCTCCAGCTCCAGCTGCTCCTTTCTTCCCCACGATTGTCAACTGTCACCCTCACAAGACCCTTTACCAATCTAAAGCATTTCCATTTCCATTTCCTCCAGACAATCACTTACTCCCTAGGTACGTCTTGGTCCCAGGTCGGTGCCGTGAGCAGCTGGCAATACAGCTGCTTACCTAGCTACAGCACGAGCACAACGCCGCTGAACCCCACTACAGTACCAACGTCGTCATGGCTAATTAAAGCAGGCCCRTCAACACAACATTCACGACAATCCCAATACCAATAACMGCAATAACATATTATTGTGTTATACGAGACTCGCAGCAAATAAATCCAAGTCAGGCGATCACTGTTCGTCGTYCTACAAAGACATTACAGTGCGCAACCGGCCGGCCGCAGCCTTCCAACCCAACTCTCCCGACCTACCATTCAYAATCCTTCAGATCTCCTCGCGAGGAGTATTCGACAGAGTCAGCAAAGTGGCAGGAAGTAAGAGGAGGAGCATTTCCTCCCAGGGTGGAGGTCTGCTGAACAGAATGTTCGGCAGTGGTTCTCCCCCGAAAGATAGCCCGGCGGCTGTTGCGCCCGACTCGACGACAACAGCACCGAGGACGAGCCCAAAAGACAACACTTCGAAACCCAGCGACGAGAGCGGCAATGGAGAAAAGCGGGCCAGCAACAATAGCCCCCAAGGACGACCGTCTGCCGACAAGGGAGGAACGGATAAGAAGCGGCGGAGCAGTGGTGTAGGTAGTAAAGCGAGTGCGATGGTTGCCAGTGCGAAGAATGCTCTACACTTCAGTCCAAATCCAAACGCAGCTCCGTCTTTGAGAAGCGCAGATCCGAACAATACTCAAACCCCACTGCAGAAGCTCGGAAAGCAAGATCCCGCCCTCAGTGTTCCCCAAGGTGAGCATAACAATTCTGCTGGTGAGTCTGTTCCTGGTCCAAGGTCAACRTTCTCAGTGGGAGTATGGGAGGACAAAAACAGGAAGTGTCGCCGAACTATGGAAGACACGCATGCGTTCTTATACAACTTCCTACATACTCCTGCTCCGGCATTGGCGTCGGAAACCACTCCTACAGCAAGCCACAAATCGCAAAAATCAACAGACGAGTCTGCTGTCGATTCATCGTCGAGTCTAGTCCCCACCACTACTAGCGAGATGATGGAGACTGACAACGGCTATTTTGCTATTTTCGACGGCCACGCGGGTACATTTGCTGCGGACTGGTGCGGAAAAAAGTTACACATCATTTTAGAAGAAGTCATACGAAAGAACCCGAATACTCCTATTCCCGAACTACTTGATCAAACATTTACTACTGTGGATGACCAATTAGAAAAACTTCCTTTGAAAAACAGTGGTTGTACTGCGGTCACTGCCGTCCTTCGTTGGGAAGATAGAATTCCAAATGCTCAGTCCGCTACGGGATCGTCCGCGATCGCACCAGCAACGGCTGCAGCCGTCAAGGCCGCGGATGATGCTGCTAAATTCGAGGAGAAAGCCGCGGAGAAAGCGGCGGCTAAACCTGGTGACAGCGGCTCCGACATTAGCAAATCAAGCGTAAAACAATCAAGCACAGTTGGAGGGGAATCAACTCACGCGAGACTCCGGAATCAAGCATCCCGCCAGCGAGTTTTGTACACGGCGAACGTTGGAGATGCACGCATTGTCCTTTGCAGGAATGGAAAGGCTTTAAGGTTATCCTATGACCACAAAGGAAATGATGAAAATGAAGGGAAGCGAATCGCCAATGCGGGAGGGTTGATACTCAATAACCGTGTCAATGGTGTCCTGGCCGTCACACGGGCTCTAGGCGATGCGTATATGAAGGATCTGGTAACTGGTCATCCGTATACCACTGAAACAGTAATTCAGCCCGAGATCGATGAGTTCATCATTCTTGCTTGCGATGGAGTAAGTCACAACACGATCTATACACTGCTTTTGCTAATGTTGTTTATAGCTGTGGGATGTCTGTTCAGATCAGGAGGCTGTTGACTTGATTCGAGAAAACCAGGATCCAAGCGCTGCTGCAAAACATCTAGTTGAACACGCTTTGGCCCGGTTCAGTACCGACAACCTTTCGTGTATGGTTGTTCGTCTCAACAAGACCGCTCTCATGACCACAGCTCAGGACACTGCATCTGCTATTGGCGTAGAAGGTGACCCAGCGTGTCAACCGGGCAAGATGAGCGAAGCTGAAAAGATTGTCTCGGAGGCCAAACGCAAGGTTCAAGAAGATGGCGTTGCCGCTGTTGGCGTGAGCGGTAGCAATAGTGGTAAAGGCTATGATCCTCAAGCTGCTGCGGAAGACGATGAACAAGCCAAACGCATCAGCATGGAGAAGGTGGTGGAAGAAGAGCCTTCTTTAGTCGAGGGCGATACTCCTGAAATGGATATATCAGGTGGTAACGCCGCAGACCCAACCATCAGGGATAAACTCAAGTTACCTCACGGAGCTCCCAAATAGTGAGAGGTGTGGGATCCCGCAAACCCATGGGATTCCACAAAAAGAATTTCCTTTGTCAAAGATCCCAAGTTAAAGAATTGGACGTTTTGGAGCTGTCCAAGGTTCCAACTCATCAAAAACTTGTTAGTGTAGGGAAAGGATTGGATTGGCGGACCCTTGGCTGGTATTACTTGCACGACTCCTTGCGGTGGAGGCACCTTCTCAAGCACACGATGAGAAATACACTGGCTACTTAGCTTTTAGGCATTGGGCATTGGGGCCGGGCAGGCAGGCAGGCAGGCTTTTAGATGAGTTTTCAGCGAAGATGATGATGTGTTGATGTTGATGATTATGAGCGTTTTGGCGGGTGGGATGGGGAAGATTAGTTGAGTTGAGTTGAATGCAGCGGTTCAACGAGCGCTAGCACTTCTGAATGTAACAGAGAAGCCTTGAGATATTATCGTTCTGTGTGTCTTATCATAAGTGGTTGTGGCTATATTCGTATATCCGTCGCCACGCATGGTCTCTATTTATCATCCATCTCCCCCTCCCTACCCAACGAACCAACATCACCAGTGTATTCACAAAAAACTCAAACTACTCAACTCAACTCAATCTACTCAATAAGTTGAGTTGAGTTGAGTTGAGTAGTATAGTACCTTGAGTAGTATAGTACCTTAAGTAGTAAAAATTAGGTTAAGTAGTTTAAGTAGTTTAAGTAGTACTATAAATAGTATATTAATCCTAAAGAAGAGGAGAAATAGATCCTTAAATATATATTTACTAAGCGAGACCCTCTGAGCCTATCTAGACCCGAGTGATCTAGACCCGAGTGATCTGATTGGTGGAAAAAAACGTATGTGGCGTAACTCAACCGCAATCTACTCAATGAGTTGAGTTGAGTTGAGTTGAGTTGAGTAGTAGGTCTCAACTCAACTCATTTAATTTACTAGCGGTGCGAGGAATTGTTGGGGAAGATGTGCTTTGCATTGATTGGATTGGATTGATGGGGGTGATATATAGGTAGTGGTTTATATCGTGCGGGAGAGAGTGGTGAGGTGAAGAATGGGACTCGCTTAGCTAGCTAAGTGATTTACTTCTGGGTGGTTCGTCTGCGCGCGGAGGATATGTCAGTTCATGGGATGGATCGGAAGAGTTCTTGAATGATATTGAATGCAGTTGCAAAAGCTGTCCAGCAGTTTAATAATCGCTAATTCATGCCTCTTAGCCATGCTTGAACTCGGAGTGCTGGGGGTATAAATATCCTCATCACCACCACCACCATTCCCCCCTCCATTCCCCCCTCAGCATCTAGATCCCCACCCATCCCTCAAAACCCCCCCAGCGTCCCAGCCAACGCAGCATACCAAGTCCTACTCGCGCCCCCATCCAACCCCCCCGCATCAAAATTCAGATCCGTAAAAAACTCCCAGCTAGCCCTCGGATCGACCGTCGCCAGATTCGCCATCAACACGCCCCTCCAGCCCCCTTGCACACGTTGCGCCCTCCCGCCATCAAAATACCGTCTCCACTCCTCCGCCACGAAGGTCTTCGTCCTCGCCAGCCCGGAACACGGTAAAAGGGGGATCATATGAATGCCCTGCACATACTCCGGATTCCCGCCGAAATACGTCGTATGATCGATCTTATTCTCGAATACGATGCCCGAGACCTTATTCGCTATGATTCTCGCAGGCTGGATAGTATTGGTAGATTCATACAGGAAATACGACTGCAGCGAGCGCGCTGTGACTGCTAGCATGAGATTTCCGCGCGCTTCAAGGTTCGAGTCGCCGATTACACTGCCCCATAACTTGAGGGCGTACGAGGAAAGCGCGTCTTCAGAGCTGGATTCTTCGTCCCGWCCATCGAACGTTTCGTACAGGCCGTGAGCCCAGGAGTGTCCRTGATACCAGTCGAAATTGCGGAACATAGGGAAATAGTTATCGCTCGGATGGGCATTAGCGATGTCGCGCACGAGGCCGTTGACCCAGGCTTTGTTGTCGAGGAGCCAGCCCGGATCGAGATGCGCGATTAGGGAGGCGGCGTAGATGAAGTAGCCGTAGTGGAAGTGGTGGTCGTTGTAATATGTGTTTCCGAAGTCTGCGCCCGCGTCGCCGTTGTAGGAGGCCGAGGAGACGATGCCGCCCCAGAGGGTGTCGTAGACGAGGGGGAATTGCTGCGTGTTGGATGTGAAGCGGGAGAATGCTGTTTTGAGTTTTTGGAGGGATGTTTGGGCTAGGGAGGGGTCGTGGAGGAGGTCGTTTAGGACGTAGGTTATTTGGGCGAATTTGGCGAGTGCCTGTTGATGTTTTTAGCGAGGGAATAATGGCAAGTTTGCTGTTCGAAGGGCAGGAAATACTTACTTTGCCACTGTAGTACATGGAATTAAGATTTGATTGGGCGGACATATCTTGTGAGATTTCACTCTGTGCAATTGTGCGGATCCTTGCGATTGCATCAGCACTCAACGTCTTAAGCTCTCCTCTATCCACATCCCAAGGGGCGAATCCCATCCCCGTTGGTAGAGTCTCTTGCATTGTCCAGCTGTCGCCAACGATTGCTTGTGCCATGCCTTTGGTAGTAGTCGTAAGTTTCAGGTCTACTAACACAGCTCTGGTGGCTGGYGTAAACGAGGCAACATGATGGGGCAATGCGAACATTAGAAGAGGTGAACCGAGACCATCTTTGCTGAACGAGAATGTGTAACTGCCTGAAGGGCCCACGGCACTTCCGGAGAGCGACATAGAGGTTGCCCATGTGCCACAAGCAGCATCATATAGGGCTTCTGCGGAAGGGCCTGATGGATTCTTTGCAATCTGGATAACACCAGTCCAGAAATTACCCTGTATCCGGTCATTGCTGATGACTGTCAAATTTAGCGGACTAAATTGTGACCAAGCATAGAGAAGCCAGGTTTTACCGTCTTCGAGGATGATAGTATACTTGGTAATATTTGGTTTGGGTGATGTAGACGATCTAGTAATGGAACGGAACAGGACCCCGGATCGAAGCACAACTGTTGCGCCGTTGTAGCCTGCCGTTACGAATCCCATTCCTTGGACCARTGGCATTTGTATAAGTGCAGGAGCTCCGGGAGCGRCATGGAGATTGACGTGAGCAGAAAATGCCGTAAGTGAATCCGTGGTTAGGGTTGTCGAAGTTCCAAGCTCGAGCGCTGACAGAGCTATTGACTGTATGCCAATGGGATTGATGAAATACTGAGCAGGATTTGCGTTCGGATCTGGACCGTAAATCTTTTGGTCATCGTCAATGTGCTGAACGACCATTCCCCAAGTCTTGGATACTCCAYYACCCTTTCCCCATGAAAGAGAGTATGGGTGTGTCCATGTTGGAGCTGTCTGGCTTCCCAGGAAGAAGTTCGCGTAGAACTTGTTAGAGCCGACTGGTGAATTCTGTGACTGTACTCCCAACTTTGGGACGGGGTGATCACCACGTCTTAATATATGGGATACTGGAGCGTTAGTATCCACAGGCTGAAATATGTCTGCTGCTACTGCGTTRTGTTGGACGGGTTTGGGAACTTCCGTCGGTGCACCTGTTGCTGCAAGTGTTGTCGTAGGGGTCGATATTGAAGTGCTCAATATTGGTGGTTTGGTATAAACGCCGGAAGGATCGATCTCCGTCATCACTGACCCCGTGGTCTGAGGTAACAGTGTACTCGGTGGTGGTAGAACTTGAGCGGTTCCACTGACTGTAGGGACTGTCTCAACTTCCACACTTGGTTGTATTGTTTGCATGGGGGCGAATTGGACTCGTCCGTCATCTTGAGACTGGGGGTTTGGTAAAGTATTGACTGCTGTAGCTAGTAAAGCTATGAAGAGTAAAGGAATCATCGTGTCTGTAATTCATAGGAGAGTTCATAAATTCATACAGGTTTGTGTTGATAGACAGAATAGCAGAACAAGGTGCGGGGGTGAAGTAGAATCGAGGTTCGCTCCATTCAGAGGAAAGCTACGATGATTCACAACAGAGAGATGAGGGTCGATATGTAGGTCTCCTGTAATCTTCGCATCGAAGCCACATGACTAGGAATTGCGATTGTGAATAGGTAGAACAAAACAATGCTCGACAAGAAATGCAATAGCGCAGTACATCACAAGAAAGGAAATATTCGGGCCTAATCAGAACGACCCGTGGGCACAATTTTAAAACAGTAATACAAGACGTGAGTCGCGGAATAATGTAAACATAGGAAAGACAAATAGGATGAAAGTGCATGATGAAGTAGATGTGTACGCGGGACACTCGTGGCAGGCATGAACATTTGAGAAGCGCGATCTCCGGGAATATGGAAGGTGCCATGTTGTGGCATGCGAGGCGTAATGGATTGTGTCTCGGAACTAGTGAGTCTCGGCACGAGCCAATGGGAAGGTAATTTTTCGCGGGAAGCTTTCTCTTAACGATGTGAGACTGGTGGTTCCATCACAAAGGTGGATAGAATCATCTGCCTGCCCTTCCGTATGACTTGTACCTCATCACATATATCTGACTACATGTAATGAGCCTATGACCAAGAGCTACYAGAGTGATTTGTCCTGACCTGATAAGTTTTGACATTCCGGTCTCATTTCGGCCTGAAACCACAAACGGARGGTAGTGAAATACTTGTAATAGTCACGGATGATCTGGGGTCGGGTCTGGCGAGGACATTAAAGTTATTCTCCTAGATGCCTGAGTAACATGCCAAAGATACCAAACTTATCTTCTTCCACAATTCGTAGTCGCAACAGTCGTCTCGAGTTGAACATAATCGTTCCTCTCGTCAAAGTGCMTCAGCTCAGATTTGTAGCTCCTYATAAATGGAAAGTGTCGCCCTTAAATGCTGTTTAAACAGYTCCCARCTTTAGACGACGGGCGTACTAGTAGAGGAAGACTTGACTATAACGAGATCGTAGGTTAGGGGGGAAATCCTTTGAAGTCGGAAGCTGAGCCATGGGCCGTTGGGCAGGGATAAAGTAAAAGAGAAATATATGACCGCACTCGAAAGAAGAGTATGAAAAACTGTTGATTCCCCGTTCGAGAATTGTCGACCTCGGAAGAAATCTGTGTGGAGGGAATCATGATTGTGAAATGTGTGAGCTCTGTGTACTGGTAGGTGAATTCGAGTGTTGAGATTTTCTCTCACTTGATTTTATCAGTCAGATGTAGTAAATGTGATTGTGTCATGTGCAAAGTGTATCTGACTTGGTTGGACCCATCAACAATTAGTGTGGGGTAAGAAGTACCCCAGATTTTTGACAGGTGGAGCTAGGATCTCGTGTATCATTACTCRAGTACACCGACAGGAGTAACCGAAAACGTACCTTGTGATACGGTGCCTGAGCACTTGAACACATGCATCACAATAGCAGTAGAATGACACTTTCGGAGAAATGCCTTGCGGGCTTCTAAGCGCTGTACACGCCTTGGCACAAAAGTATGATACCTACTGTGTCTACATAAGTGGTTTCGACATCGGAGTAATGATACCCTGCTTGAGCAAAATTCTAGGCTTTGTTGCTGCTTGCAATGTTTCCTTAGTCGCCCATTCCGGACCAACAGGTAGTCGAAGAGATCTCTCGTATTGTTCTCGAGTCTCGAACGGGTGAGGCAGGCTGGATGCGAGATACTTGCCATTCTGGAATCGATTAGTCGATGAATTCAATCATTCAGAAATTGGAAACATACCTTCTTGACACGTTTTTGGTTGATAATYACACGCTCTAGCTTCGCATCCTTTCTATTTTTCGCCTTTACACCGGCAATTTTGGTCAAGACTTTGCCCTTGTTGCGAGCCTTCTCTTTCTTGTTCAGCCCATCACCTGTCCATGCTCCCCAGCCTGGTAATGTATTATCGACAATTTTGTCGTCTTCGTCTTGAACTGTTTGGCGTTTCTCTGCCTCAAATTCTCCTACGACATCGGCTCCTGCAAACGCGCGCTTGATGAGCTCCTGATCACGGATAGCAAAGGGAAGGTGCTCAGTATCTTCATCATCACTACCATCGGAGTCGGCGTTCCTTTCGACTGTGGATGGGTTCTTAGATGGCTTCTTCTGCTTTGTCTGGGTCGTGATCATTGCCGCCGCTGCAAGGTCGAGCTCTTCGACTTCGATGGCGTCGTTCTTTTTATGCCGACGTCTCTTTGCTTCAGCATCGCTAACTCCTGTTGCTTTTTCCAGCGGAACTTTCGACCAAGCGCCGCCTTCCGACGTTGTCTCTTGCTGTTGCGACACGCGTGTCTCAGGCTTCTTCAAAATCCCTTTTGGCTTTTTGACAGGAGGTGACTTTGCGGCGGCTTTCGAGCTATTGTCTAATCCTTGAATCTCCAGCTCTATGTCTTCATCATCTTCGTCATCTCCTGAGTCTTTCGGCTCTTCGAATTCGTTGACGGGCGCTGCCTTCGTTTTGTCCTTTGTGCTGCTGGTAGGGCCAAAGATCCTCCTTCCAACGTCCCTAACCTCTTCGTCCTCGCCAGAAGACGCTTCGCCAGCAAGTTCTCGTCTGATGTCTGATATCATGGCATCGTTGTCCTTCTTTCGCGCCTCATCAGCTTTCAGCATGAACTTCATGTTGGCCAGCCTTCCTCCTGGAGCAGATTCGTCCACAGGCCCGGAACTTCCGATTTTATTGAGTTTCCGAAGGATTCGGCTTTCTTCTGCCCCTTCATCCTCACTATCCTCTTCGCTAGATTCGCTAAGTGATGCTTCTGAGTTGTCTTCAAACTCCCTTCTGACCGCTCGGCCATCGACTCGTTTCCTCAACTCCTCATCCCGTCTCGCCATTTCAGTGATACCAGATCTAGCATCCTCATCCCAAGCAGCGCGGCCAGTTTCTTTCGTAGACTTAGCCCATTTACTACCTCTATGCTTCGCACTCATGCGCTCATTCGCTCTTCGTCGATCCTGTGCTTCTAGTTCATCCTCAGAAGGAACATAACCACCTTCTTCGAGAGCTTCACGGTTCAGACGTTCTTCCTTTTCTCTCTGCTTGCGGTGAACCTTTCGATAAGATTTACTCTTGATCTTCTTAACCCGTTTCGCTTTAGCCTCTTCTCGGAACAGAAGATCGCGAGCCATCCGCAGCTGAGCGCGCTTCGCCTTGACATCTTCGAGTGACATATGTTTAGTCTCTAGTTCCTCGTATTCCAGAATGTGGTCTTCGGCGTTCTTGCCATCAACACTCGCAAGTCCACTTTCTTCCAGGATATTTTGAATGGCCGCCTCTAATTCGTTGAAAGGCTTAGCCTGGGTCGTTGGAACCAGTTGCTTATTTGACTGCGCCGATGCAAGGTCGTTGTCAATAAGAGGAAACATGAGATGCTCGGCTCTTCGATTGTGCTGGACAGTATCTGTCCATCTGGACAGCGTTTCCTTCGTTTGGTCATATGCGGAGCTACGATCTAATCTGTCCTGTTGCCGTCGAGCAAGCGGGACTTCAAGCTTTGCCGGAACGCCTTTCGTTTTGCCAGATTTCGAATCAGACTCTATAAACTTCAATGACTTCTTGATATGTGGGTCGCTAATGCCAGGTAGACCAAGATCTTCCAATGTGAGTTTCGTTTTCGAGGTGAGACCAAAGTCTGAAGGCGTCGCGTATTCGCTGGCACCATCACTTCGCTGCTTCGCTGGTGCTTTCCTCGTTTCGTCCACTTGTGGCAGGTTTGCAATCATATTTTGCAAGGCTGCAATCTTAGCAGGGTCTGAAGCCTCATCATCATCTTCGTCAGCAGACGAGGCAGATGATTCCTCATCACTTCCCTCATCATCTTCCTCGTCGGATCCAGAGCTTTCGTCGCTGGACCTCTTGGTCTTGTCTTTCGCCTTTGGTTCCTCCTCATCTCCAGAGGAAGCGTCCAACATATCTGCAAGATCAATTGCATCCTCCCCTAAATCTCCTTCCTCTAATTCCGAGTCTGAATCCTCCTCGTTCTCCTCGTCAAGATTGACATCTCTGAGTGGTTTCAATTTCTTCTTCTTATCCGGTTTGGAGCTGYCCGAGAAGGCATAGCCTTCGAATCGCTCCTCGTCACTTTCTCCAAAGGCTTCGTCGCTATCGAGGTCACTATCGTCATCGGAGTCGACTGCGCCCATCTTCCACTCGTTCCCCTCACTGTCACTCCCCTCATCCACATCCAATTCGTCAAATCGGCCCTTCGAAGGTCCTTTCCGCTGTTTCTTGCTATTCGACTCCTCCTCMTCATCTTCCTCCTCTTCATCCTCGTCCCTCCTCCGCTTCCCAGGTCGATTCCCACCTTCCTGAGCGCCAAGTCGATGTTTCCGTATTTTAACGCCGTCAGAAACCTGGTGGGAAGCAATCGCAAAAGCGTCCAAAGCYCTCTTTTTCGAATCGTTCTTCTTCCGCGGCTTTTTATCAGGCGCACGACCATGTGCTTGTCTCCCAGCCATTTTTGCGAAGTCTTGCGCAAATAAAAGTTGGTTGTGGTGGTTGATGCACACTGTAAAGCTTTATCAAAAATTTCGATAAGGGAAACTTTTTTGTGGGGCCGTTTCTTAGCGCGCTTTTGAGCTCTCTTCAGTGCGAGATCTCCAGACAGTATCAATCAGACGATCACTGCCGCCCAACGCCATCATGAGGGTCACGCAAGCACTCGGAAAGCATATCGAGCGGCTCGCGCTGCAGACAAAGCAGGCGAATAAGGGGTTTTATAAGGGTACTGGGTCTGGGTCGATGGGTCGACATACGAAACATGGAAAATATATCATCGATTGGGATAAAGTCAGGACATATGTTGTRCCGAAGGACCTGCATGAGTTCAAGGTATGGAGACCGAGACTCAGATCTCTGTTTAAATGGTGTCATCGACGATTGAAGACTAATGCGAGGATAGTTGACTCCTTTTGTGACGAAGAAGATCGAGGTCGTACGAGGACGATTCGAAGGAGATCCTAAAGGGGCTTTCAGCGGGGAGATGTATCTTGCGAAATGGAAAAAGGAGAACGGTGAGGATTGAGTGGGATGGCTGACATAGGTAAGCCTTGAAATGCTACCGGCTGTGATCCGACTGATAATTTTTAGACTCTGGTTGTTTAGGAAGCATTGAATGGCGTTTGGACGGTGTACAATATCTGTACAAGTATATCACGAATACTTCACGGCGAACGTTTGGCCTSGAAGAAGCTTGATAGGTGATGGTGGCGGTGCGGAAAGTGGTGTAGACTATTTGACACGCCACAAGGTACATGTCTGTCGCATCTTGTTATAATTTGTCTCAATGACGCAAGTCGATCAAGCATTGGCTACCTTATTATGTTACCGTGATCCCAAGACTTTACCAATCAACGGTGCCGCAGACCGCTTTCCGAATCGTTCAGTTACCGCATCCAAAGCTAAGCCAGCCTCCGCCCAAGAGCCGAGCGATCTCTGGTAGATGTCCCGACAGACACTACAAGCAGCACATATCTTGACCGACTTTAAATCTGGATATGATCTTTCAGCTAGGCTGGCGTGAGAAAGACAGACTTGTCGCTCCATTAGGAACCTCTGTTTCCTACGTGCTGCTGGATCTCTCAAGTCGGGCGGTCTGTGAGCAAATATCCGGTGAGAACACTCTGTAATCTACTGAGAATTAGATTGCTACTTGTCTATATTACTTCCGGCCATTCCTCTTCRTCGAGTTCACCCAGCCTTGTTTTAATCCACGCCCCATACGCCTTAAACAAATGACCCTTCTGATGCCTCTCGCAAAACGCCAGCAACGCCCTGTATCTATCCTGAACATCAGCTCCTGTGGCTCTCACCACTTTCTCCAGATCAATCGGACATAAGTAAGGAGGCTGCCTTGGATCCTCAACGATCGAAGCCGTACCCTGCATAGAGCAAGCATAATACGCACAATGACCAATACCAAAACAATGCCCAACTTCATGAGCTCCCGTCCTGCAAACCCTACCCAGCCACAGATTGTACAGCGCTTCTGCCGAAGGCRAGGTTTCAATTGGCGGGAGTGACATATGAGCTGCAAGTGCCGCCTGTATAGGCGTTTCTTTTTCATCTTTCTTTGGCCTCGAAGGCCCTATCACCACTTCCAGCTTATCCTTTCCCTCGAAATCCATATTCTGGAATAAATTCATCCATTCCTCCATCCCCTTTACGCAATGGCTAGCTGGCCAGCTGTGTATCCTGTCGACTTGCTGCTTTGAGTCTAACACTGGATTGTATCTAGCACTACTTACTACTGCGATTCTACTCCCCCCATAGGCTCTCCCGCAAGCGAAATCGTCTTCGTCGTCTTCGTAGATGTCGTGTTCTACTAGCATCAGAAGTGCGTAAGCGTCGTCCGGCAGCATCTCAATGGCTGCGTCAAGCAGATCGTTGAGATTCAGCTGATGTGAATATTCATCATACGCTTTGGGAGTTTTCCGAACTCGAATACCAATTAAAGAGTTCTTCGAGTTAGTGTTAAGCCAGATCTGTTCTGGAACCGCTGTCGGCGACGACTTAGACGCATTCGATTGCATGAACTCCGAGTCTGCTGTGAACTGGAGCCTAGGGCTTTCTAACATCTTGACAGGAAGACCGTGATAAAATGCCTGGAGGTACTCAAGCACATCCTGGCTCTTTGGATATTCAGGCGCCTTTTCTTTTGCTTGGGGTTCAATACGAGGAGCTGCTATTTTCTGTATCCAATTGAAATCTTCAGGCTCTTCTGGAGGTCCCACGAAATACACGGTTCTCCTTCGATTGGTGACCTGATTTCTTGCTTTCTCTCGAACCCATGATCTCACACTTTGAGGGGGTAGTTTGGGATCGTACGCTAAATCATCTTCCGGCAAAACAAGAGGTGCGGGGAATGTCTTTGAGTGTGCTTCATTCTCTAATTGTGTAAATTTTGAGGCAGTGTCTTTTGTGAGAGTCGACGTTGGAGTTTCGGCTGCTTTTCGTTGGATGAATGTCGGATGTTTGTAACCCGCCACAGTCGCGTTCGAGGAGGGGGAGTACGAAAGAATGTTGTGAGAACATTGATGTTTTGAGTGTTTTCTCGGGGGCATGRTGTGTATCGAATTCCCAGAAGAAAGAGTAACCTTCCGAAAGATGTCGTGGATGAGAGAAGACCAAGGAGTAAGAAGGCGCGTCGCCTAGTGGTAAACAAATTGCACATCATGTGACTTTAGGCAGCATGTACCAAGCCTAGAAAGTATCAAAAGAAACAAAAGTAGTGAAGAGAGTAAGATAATTCATATGATATATTGTGAAGCGGCAACCAGCATAAATAGGCGTTGAAGAGCATTGGGATCTCAAATATGATTTAACACGTGATTATTTTCTGCTCCATACCTAGGTAGGACTATGAGAAATTCCCCACAATATCAATCGTTTGTCAAACCGCGAATTGGTTTGCTTTAAAGATCCTTTTATTTGCTCAACCATACAAAGCTTACTCTGACAGCTTTAGAAGTAGTGTAAATAGTCGCTTGAGTAGACCCACTTGGAACCGCTGTAGCGTAGAAGGTTGTGCTACCGCCATAGGATAGAGTTCCAGCAGAATCCTGTGATATAGCTTTAGTATCTGAGCGTCTTTCATCAGTGAAGGGCATATAGCTTACGGTGAAAACTGTAGCGGTCACTCCTGAAGCGCAAGTGAATACTCCGCTTACAATACCACAGGTTCCCTTGGAAGAACTCAAAGTTATCCCGGAGCCTACTTACGTTAGTCAACACGACGCTGGAAACTCGGAAACATAATTACCTGATTTAGTAGCTGTAAACGTAGCACATGAGCCAGTAGTATACCAAGTTCCAGCAGTGATTAGGCAGCCTTTCTGGCTACCACTAGTAATGGCGTTCAAGTAGCCGCTTCCAGATATAGTACCACCACCAGAAGTTGGAGTTGGTGTCGAGCCGGTGGTGGTAGGTGCAGTTGCTCCTGATTTAGGGAGCCATTTGATGCCCGTTGAGGGGCAACTTCCCGCCTGTCCGACTGGTGTTACAGCCTTGAATGTACCCGTGGCTACTGAGCCTGTAACGTAGAATGAGTACCAAACCTCGTCCAAAGCCCCGGAGCTACACTGTATTACAGCAGTAACACCGAACTTCGCCCTGAGAGCGGCTTGAATGGCAGCAGAAGTATAAGTCTTCGTGGTTGAAGGCGTAATTCCGGCATCTGTCAAAGCCTAGAGAGTAATCAGCTTCTGCTTCTGTTTAGTGACATGCAGAACTTACACCGTAGGTGTCTAGGCTCTTAAAGAGATCAACAGCTCTCTGGAAGTAATCTCCAACTTCTTGTTTCGAGGTGTACCCGGTGTAACATGATGGCAYTAGACTAGAGACACATGTCCCGTGTTTACTCCATTCATGCTCCCAGAAACTTTCATCGTCCCCATTAATATCTTTCCAGTACGTTTCCATGTAGCTGAGGAGAGATGATTTCCCGAGAGACGTGAGGATAGAGCCAATGCCAGTGTAAGCTCTCGAGCTGTCGCAACTAGAGTCATACGTTCCATCGCAATGATCTGGCCAAAGGCCGTGGATTGTCCAAGAATTGGAAGGTCCTAATTGTCTGATGAATACCTCGTTTATCGTACAATTTCAAGACGCAAACTTACCAGTACTTGGGCTCGTGTCCCAGAATTGGGTTGCAGCAAATTGACCTCCAGGACTATTGTAGCAACAAGTATCACTGGAAGTTGAGGTACCACAGCTCGTCAAAGGATTTGTGCAGACCTTCGAAGTGCCCACCGCCAGAACTACTGGTAAGGCAAAAAGCGCGCTCGCTCCAATTGACAAGAAAGAAGGCATAATCGAAAAGAATCGGAAGCAAATCCAGCACTTTGCCCTAATAACAAATACCGGTATGGGAAAAAGGACATAGCAGAGTTATATACTTATTCGAGTACTTACTCGTGTATGATAACGAGGGTCTCGAAGCGTGTACAACTTGTTGGCTGTTAACGGCCGGAGCCACGGCCCTTTCTAGAAGGCGCATAACTAGAGAAGCTGTACTGACAACCATCTCACTTTGCTCTTCTCATAGGCTTATCGGATCGTGGGGTAAAATAGAAGTAGACTGAGTCCAGGTTCCYGACAGGGCGAGTCGACTACCGAACAGACTACCTTGAAGTATGCTTGATGGTGCAACCCTGGATCTAAAGATCGTCCGCCGAATAAGGAGCCAAGAACCGCCAACGATGGCACTTTGGTCTCAGGTACGCCCATATCCTATCACACACATCATATCCGATTTGATGTCGCCCATTAATGAGCTGCACCCTTTGTGGACCTTCTGCAGACAGCCACCGGCATGGCGTCGTAGCGTGGAAGCTTGTATGGACTACATCGAAAATGGGGTGGCCTCTCAAAATGCCCACCTGCTTCATCTGGYAAGTCCATAGAACTTTGCACAGCACATTGTTCTTTGAGCCGCGWTGACTATCTGTCGCGGGATGCAGAAGAGAGGAATATCGGGATAGTCCGTTGTCMGCGTTTTCTCAACGTCGTCGTTGGTGGTGGTGTGGAGGAAGAGAACGAAGGAGCGACGAGGTCATCCATCGGAAGGGTCGCGCGTTGGCCTGCCTCGGCCCAGCCTCGACGACCTCGAAGATCTGCTCTTGCGATCACTTCATCAACACCATCCTTTTATTCGGAACAGTCCTTGAAGCGCCAATCCTACCCTCTGCGTGTCTTTGATAACACGGCAACTTGTCAGGAAAATTCATACCAAGCAATCTGCAAGGGCTTCGGAAGGAATGTCGCGCGCCAGCGTCAGCGAGAGCGTTTGTCTTCCCTCATCCTTGTCGTTGCCATGCATTTATTCTTCTTTGCGCGCCTCAATATCAATATCTGAATTATCTCGATTTGTCACGGACGACTCACGTCAAGACCGCGAAGAACCAGATCGTTGATAAAGGAGAATAGTACCGGACCGCCGTTCAAACCCTTATCACGGCGAATCACATTTTCATTCAGAAGTCCTGATGACCCCGGAGTATTTATTCTCTCTAGAGACAAAGCTCTAGCACTGGTCTCATCCGCACAGGATCTGATCGAATATCGCGTCTTGGACAGCTCACCAGTCGTTTAGCGGCGGGCAAAGGATTCTCGGAACGCTTCATTCATAGTGGGATCTACAAACGGTTCCCTGATGTTCAGAGTGTCGTTCACAGCCATTCCGTGGAAGTGATACCATATACGACCATGAATGGTCCGCATATGAGGCCGACTGTCCACATAGCTGGATTTCTTGGTATGAATGACAATGACACTCTATCAATAGGTAACTAACAGGGACAGGAACGCAAGTACCGGTCTTTGATATCAATGAATTCTATCAACAGGGAGACCAACAAGACATGCTCGTTAACAAGGAGCACTTCGGTTTTGATCTTGCCTCRACATTTTCAAGATCGGGTTCGACATCTTCAATGCACAATGTTGTACTCATGGCCAATCATGGCTTCACAGTGGTGGGAAGAAGTATCAAGCAAGTTGTCTATCGAGCTGTGTATACTCACATCAACGCGGGCATTCAAACGAGAGCTATCTTACTTCAGAATGCTTTGAATAACGCGCAGACTCCGACCTATCTGAATGAAGAGCAGACCCTTGGCTGCCAGAATATGAATGACGCAACAATAGAAAGACCTTGGGGTCTTTGGGCCAGAGGTCGAGGTGTGCCCGGTATATCAAAATCACGAACCAAATAACTAGTCCTATAGGCTCTCTCTTCAAGATTGACTGCCTATCAAGACTCATCTATAATCACTCGACTTGGCTATGATGCCCGATAGATGCCCGTCCTGGGGTCTCACTCACTCACCACAAGGGGCGAAGACGTTACGTTGCTCGCTGCAATTGCTCCGTTTTGGCGACCTCGGCTAGAATTATTCGAGACGCAGAGTTGCATTCTAGGCTCGGTAGGATATTGAAAGGCTCTGCCCCAGTCTGGTAGTATTCCAGGTCGAAGGCCTTGCGACCTTTTGGCTCTGCGCACTAGAGCTTGGAGGTATTCCAAATTGAAAGCGAGTGCATACTCATGACGCTGTTCTAGTGTGGAAAGCCAAAGGATCGCAAGCCGCAATCTGCAGGGCAACTTTATATTTGTCTTTTTTTTTTCAGGTTATGGTTTTCCTCCCTCTCACGTGTATTTGCCTCGGTCTCCATGGTTCAAATATTTCGCGAACGCTGGTGACATCCGCGCTATGACAGAGGGGAGCGCATTAATGCTTGGCATTTCATAGCTTCGCGTAGTTGCCATTTCTTAACGCTCCTTGTTTCGTCTGATGATACCCAACTAGTATCACTCCCAATAGTTGAATGCCAAGTGGATTCGAAGACCGAACAACTCAAGTGAGGCCTTTCGTGACAAGACAGAATGATGTTCTTGGACGAGGTCTACTTTCAATAGTAAGATGTTGTCTTCGATATTGTCAATCTAACAACCTTTGTGTATGGAGGTCTAAAATTTAAAAGTGCAAAGGAAATAATATGCCCAGAGGACGCCGTGGCCAGAAAAAAACAAGATACAATTCCCTATCTCACAAAACGTTCAAATTTCTCACCCATCTATTCAATTATCAATATTTTCATTCTTTACTCCTCATCCTCATCCTCATCCTCATCGACCGCTTTTGTTTCAACGAATGTGAGCTCGGCGACTTGTCCCTCAGCCATATTCAGGTTGACACCGTCAAGACCAGGGCTTGGCGATCGCTTGCTAAGAGCTTCTTCCGCTGGGTTGCGCGCTACTGATCCTATCAGATTTGTTAGTTTACAGATATGAAATGCGTATYTCCATGATCTTACCGGCTGGTGCTTTTCCACCTCGAACGAACATGGTAGTAATAGTAGTCTTCAGCTTAGGAGCAGCCTCTTGTCTCTTATTCTTCTTTCCTGCTGGTGCAGCAGCGGCTGGGGCGGCAGCGGGTGTAGCAGGAGCAGCAGCAGGCTGAGCACCACCAACGGCTCCAGGTCTAACCAAAATTCCAACACCGGCTGCCTCCGTACCAAGTTGAACCTCTGGACCTTTGCCGAGAGCATCGGTAGCATACTTCAACGCAGCATTGAAACCGGTCAGATCTCTCTTCAAGACCTCCTTATCTGCCGTCATGTGAACCACTCGTGGTGCAATCTCCTTGCCCATGCCTTGGAGGGACGCTATCTGAGCTGCTTGTTGTCCTTCAGCTGGTTGAGCCGCTGCTGGTTGAGCCGCTGCTGGCGCGGCTGCTGCTGGTGCAGGTTGTCCATTCGCCGCGGCACCGTTCACTGCTGCACCCTCGAGGGCGTTCATCAGATTCGACACATCCGCCTTGCCTCCAAATGATATTTCACCATCACCGACTACCAAGGCAGGCGAGTAAGCTCCGAGGTTGATATTAAGAGGGACAGCAATGCCGTATGCAGCCAACAGGGCGACCATGAGAAATTGAGAATGCATCTTGAACGTTGTGAGGGGGTGGTGAGCTGGATCGAATCAACGAGTTCCGAAGAGATGAAATGAAAGAACTAATTATTAAAAAACCGAAACGATGCGTCAAGCGTCAAGCTTCCGAGAAGAGAAGAGAACAAATGGAGATAGGGAAAGGGATGAAGATATTCCGAGCGCAGCTAAGAAACAAGAGAGAAAAGAGGAAAGAAATGGGGATGTGCCTGACGGCCAAAGATATATGAAGTTATGAACCACGCCGGCCATGTATGATAGACACTTCGCCAAGCCATACCATACCATACAGTCCACGACTCTTCCTCCGCACCAGGCAAAGCCCTCCCCACGCTCCCTTCCAGAAAGCCCCTCAGGCCAGGCCTCCGAGTGGATACAYGGTACTTTGAGTTCACGTCCTCGCCATCTRGCGGACGCATTCCAGACGTGCCAATGTTTGTTCAAACGCCAAGTGACACGATCGACGGCGTCGTACTTCTACTTCGGAGTACAGTAGAAGGGGCGCACTGTGCGTGCAGCTTGCGATCTGCGTCGACATCATGCTTTGCCCAATGCAATTACRCCGTAGGRATCCGGAGGCTCAACRGCGTATGGCTTGGTCAAGGTGTCAATGATCAATCTGTACCGTACGGACTGTACAGTTCTTGGCGGGATAAGCGAGGTTTGAGATGGCGGCGTTGCAGCCGGTCTTGGCGGTGGCTTTCTTGCATCTGAGAGCCGCGTTCTATTACGCTAGTTCCTGTGTTGTGACTCGCCCTCCCGATCGCCACATGAAGGGGAAAGGGAAAAGTCTTTGTGCATGCTACGGCCAGCCATATATCGGGATTTYGACGCTGGCTTTGCGGAGGKTTAGTAGSRTAGGTGGAGGGGGTATTTGTTTCTCCATTGTGGAGCAACATCTCGTTTCTCCTCTCTGAGAGGTTCTTTTCATCACCGCTTGGCCAGCCAAGAATCGATCGCGAACTGTGTGTCTCCTTGAAATGTGTTGCGAATCTAGAACTTGTAGTGTGCAGTGCAGACGGCTCATGTCTTGTCTTGTCTTGTCTTGTCATCTCCAGATCTCTTGGTCGTATTGCTTGTTTCCCCAGACACGCACTGCATGCACCACTTCTTGTATCCATTGTAATCTCTTGGGCTACATATCCCAAGCCTGCCAGCTGCACGAGAAACGGCCCACGATGGGAAATTGGATGATGGATMTTTCTTGGGGTGCTTGTTTACACTTGGTGCTGCGCGGGCGTATCCAAGCTTTCTGTCTGTCTGCCTACGGGCTTGAACTTTCACCGTGCTCGAGGTCGAGACTTAGCGTGCGGCTGGCTGGCTGGCTTTTTCACGCGTAAGTCACATCCTATGAAACTCCCCCTAAAAAAAGTATTGAAATCGGGATTTACAAACACGGGGAGAACGCTAGGACCGCTCAGAGTCGAGGAATTACGAACTAAGGTCGATGCTTTAGATTGGAGGGTTCTCTAGCCGGGGAAACTTTTGTGAGTGTCTCCGTATTGTTTGGCATGGAATGGCATGGCGCATGATCAATTCTCAAGAGGAGTGAATTTAGGAGATGTAGTTTGTTTGTGCTCCGCTTTATTGTGATTAGAGAGTGGGTTTTTAGCACCCTCTTCGCAGGATATGAGGTACTGTGTAGGATACTGTGGTTGTGAGTATGTGCTATGATAGGTACCTTGGAACTTCTATTCGAGGGGGTTTAAATGTCTTAACGGGGGAATCGCAAAGCGGTTTCCTTTGATCTTAGGGATCTTCTGAGGATTTTTCATTGTCATTCACGTATACACTGATAGAGATTAGATCACAAGTTACTAAGGCTCTCAGCGGTAAGCAACGATGTCTGCATCTCGACTGAAAATCAAGGGCCCCCGGAGGTAATTCTCGTCCAAAATACTAAAGTATCGTAAAGTCTAGATATATCTCTACCATAGTATTCTCGTAAGCCAACTCAACCAACTTCCCTCCCAGGAGCTGCGAAAAGGCCATATCCTATTGCTGAAATTGTCTGATGTTTTATTGCAGGTAGAAGTCAGTGGAGATATGTTCTTTGGCTCATAGTTTGTAGTAATATGCTTGATGACTAGCCAGACCAAGGGCTTGCACATGATAACGGAGGATGTGTAAAAGAGCGTGGGAAGGCTTAAGCTTTTATTTATGGTGACATGATATAAGTGAGTTCACCAGTACGTCTCGTCTAAGCTCATAGTATGAGAGAGAGCTGGAAATGTCGAGCCAGTCAGAACGATGAAAAGTGGCATTGCAAGTCTATAGGAAATTAAGTCTATCACACACCTATCATTGGCTCTAACCCACTAGTCAATGATATACCTCTCGAAACAGCCACTCAGCAACACTCTCATGCATTTCCCGTCTCCTCTTATCACGTCGGGCGCGCATTTCGGCTGTGACTCTTGGGAGCGTATCGAATGCTTAGGTTTTAGTTAGTGCAGTACACTTTCCACACTCAAGCCTTCGGGCCTTTTATCGAAATGCCATGAATTTCGAGTAATGAGAAAAAAATTGTATGAAAATATGAACGAAGTGACATACCGTGTTCCTCACCCAAAACCTTCATCCACTTAACGCCGTTTCTCTCCCACTCGATCTCACTACCTATCCTCTGACTCTCCGCACCCACCGCAGCGAATTTCTCAGCCATRAGTTCAGAGTTACGACACAAGAGGTCRAATTCACACCCGATAACACAAATCTTCCCCGGCAGCCTTTCTCTCGCCGCAAACGCAGGACTAAGTAACGGATCCCTCAGATCCTGATCAGGTCTAATATACCCCCAATTAAACATCTTCGCCGACTTCTCCAAGATATCAGGCGGTGAGTTCTTTGGTTTTGACGCCATGGATATCTCGACCGGCACGCTGAAGTTTGCGGGAGGGTAGTAGGCTACTACGGCGCTGAGGCGACCTTGGAGACTCTCATACTGACTTACAGAGAGCGCGAGATTGCCGCCGGCGCTGAAGCCACCGATGGCGACTTTGTGCGGGTCGATGGGGAGAGATTCATCTGCGAGGACGGCGAGTACTAGATCTACCAACCCTTCACTCGGCGCGGGGAATTTATGATCGGGCGTCTTGAGATAATCAAGACTTACGACTAGAATCCCGTGCGCGTTGCTGAACTCGGAGCAGAATTTGTCATCGGCTTTGGGGCTCATGAGGGCGAATCCGCCACCGTGGATGTCGAGGTAGAGAGGTAGGAGGAGGTTGGAGGATTTGTAGGATTTGGGAATGAAGATCCGGACGGGGAGGTGAGGGCGGACTGGATAGGTCTTGGTGTATGTGGGCAGGATTGAGGTGTCTCGAAGACCAGGGAGACTGAGGAGGTTGAAGAGTTGCGTGGTGATGAATTTGAAGATGCGGATGCGGATCGCGAGCCGGATGCGTGTGAAAAGGGAGAATTTGGTGAGGTAGATTGGCTTTGATGCGTCGGTGTTATCCATGATTCTGGTGAGATCTTTAGCAATTGTATCTATCGTCTTGCTACTTTAGTCAATCGCTGAGTCTAATGTTATTCCAATATACTATGTGTCGTCGAGCTTGTTTCCACATGTGACCACACATCCACCCGGCACCTGCTACATTCATCAGCTGGGCATACTCTTCCTCCTCAGGCAAATGGGCATGCTCACTCTCCCTTCATAAATTGCCTCACAGCTCGATCAACTCAAAGAAAGCACCTCACTCACCATATCACAATATCTGAAAATGCTCACTCGATCAAAAATATCTACGCAACTTGGATGTTGGAGTGTCGACTTCAAGTTCTAGGTTTCACGACTAAGACATCCAGGGGTCGCAATGACCTCGGGAGATTTACTTCGTACGAAGTATTATGGAGACGACACCCGGACGGTACAGTAGCTAGTCGTACCCATGTGATCATCCTCGTGATTGGCCAATCAGGACGCAGTACCTAGGTAGAGCTTGAGAGTAGCAGGTCTACCTACTCAGGTGGTTTATTATCTTAATAAGCTCAATTGTCAATCACACCCGCCCACTTCATTTAAAATTAATATTTTAAATTTTTTTTTTTTTTTGGTATTATATGCATTTATCGCCGTGAGGCGACCGCTAAATTTGTACGCCAGGAATTCGTTGAACGCTTACGAAAGACATATATCTGCTTTAACGGTTCTGTGTAGATACCACAATATATGCTAAATATTTGTGAAGAGCACATGAACTACCTTCAAGGGCCACTAGTGGCCATACCATTTAGGTCAACACTCCCATTCATCGAGTCTCCACCACTGATAGGAAAATTCAAAACGTCCTGAGGTAAATACTCAAGCCATGGCATCATATCACCTCCCATTGTACTCATATCGATATCCTGGCTCTCCATCATCATATCGCCTACACCACCCAGGCCCATATAGCTGTTCATTCCAGATATCATATTGGGTTCTGAAAAGTCATAAGACCCACCCACTTCTTGTTGCGGCGCACTTGGTGGTGTTATTCCTTGCGAGGGGTCGTAAGAATGATGAGAAGAACCTGGTGTCTGCGGGAATGCAGAGTTCTGAAGACCCAAAAGCATTTCTGCTTCAGAGGTAGTAGCTGGGCCCGAAGGAATAGCGGGAAACTTCGGAACGGGGGGTGGTATGGCGTGTGAATTGTTTCGACGAAATTGCCCTTGATATGGAAATCGCGGTGGATATGCAGCACCTGTCGAGGATGTCGCCTCGGGTAGACTACCACGAATTGGATCGTATAACATGTTCCCAGCGGTGGGCGGTGGGGGTGGCTGCGACGGTGGCTGTTGTATTTGACCCTGCTCGCCAGTATTTTGGTACATGAAGGTAAGATTAGAGCTGGGAGAGTTCGTTGTCCCCGTCAATGACCAGCCTATGGCATTTGAAGGGTCTATCGAAGGCGATCCTGGCAAGTTGTCTAATCGTGGAGAAAATAGGTCTCCAATCCGGCTGGGGGATGGGGCAGCCATGGATAGTCTGCCCCTCCAACTGGGAATCATATCAGTCTTGGCCTTAGTCAATTCGTATTCCTGTTCAGTATAGGTCTCAGGATCCCAAATTCCTTTGGCTTTCTGATCAAGGGCAACAAGGATGTATCTTGTACCTCCCCAATACCTTTCCAGAGACTGCAATGCCTTGTAACATCGTTGATAATTTTGGTTGGCAGCCGTTACCAACAGAGAATGCTTTTGTGAATCCTTCGCCCTGACTCCACTCGACTTTGCGACTTTTGGTTGAGTTTTTCGGGATCCTTGGGGTGGTGGACTGATATCTCGCGACGAAGGCTGCGATGTATGTGATGCCGATTCCATGAGAAAAGCACATGCAGCTATATACATTGGCTGACTTGTGAATGGATTGCCAATAAAACTCTTGGGATCGATCAATTCCGCAAAAGCGAGAATATCAGCTATGGTCTTAGCTGATGACATGCTGAGCTCACGACTGTTGGGTAGCAATTGTAATATTTGGCCTTCGAATGAATGCATCAACTGGGGCTGATGCAACAGCATTATCAAAGTATGGAACCAGAAGTGAACCTAGCGCCAAGATCAGTTAGTAGTATTCGAGAAGATACACTTATCAAGGTCAATTGTACTCACAAGAATGAAGTTCGTGCCCTCCCCAGCCTTGACATAGTGCTGGAAGTTTGCAGCATTGAAAGTTAATCTTTGGTCTAGGCTTTGATACAAGTGCGTCAAGTCCTTTTCCATACCAGCCAGTCCTTCAATCTTTCTCGGCGTGACATCTTGAACGCTTCTAATGTTATTCAAAAGGTCCGAGACTCTGCCATACAGATGAATAATACGTATCAAGGCCGGGAAAGGGTTCGGCCAACCAATCTCGGCCTTAGACGTGACCGCTGGGGAAGTTAGCTCAAAGTCCTCATCCTTTAGCGTCACAGGTCGACCAGTGCCAGATGATATGACCCTATCCAGCATGAAGACCGCCCAGAGTGTATCAATCCGCTCTTGCTCAACATCGAGCTTCTCTTGCGCACTGATTGTTGCCTGCTGATCCGAGGGGCCACTATCAATGCTCATCCGGTGATTTATGTTGTCTTGGTGTCGGACTCCATCAAGCTTTTGCAAGCCAAGGTCAACAGCCATACGTATTGCACATCCCAGATACATCCACAAGGCGCTATCCTGGTTTGCACCAAAGCCCTCATAAGCTAAYAACAGGCAAGCCTGAGTCGCCGCGACGGACGGACGCGGGAAATGGTCAACTAGGGCGGCCTTTGCTCGTTGAGCAAATACATTTCCATAATCAGATTTCGGGTACGATGGACTGTGAGCGCCAACGATCAATGGATGGTCGGAGAATCGAGCAGCCAAAGCGCATACAGCATCAACTAGTATTGCCTCAATAGCCTTATCTTCAACTCGCTGCAAGAACGGTACCTGCCGTAAGAATGGATAATTGCATCCTAGATGGGCGAAGAAGGTTTCCACAAGATGTATAATCAGTCTACTGACGGGTAATTGGTCGTCTGGATCATATACTGGCATGTCGACAGAAACYCTGGGTTCCGTTCCCGCAACCGAAGAATTGTCTCCATGAATGGAACTCCCTCCGTAACCACCAACTGATCCGCCAGGTGACACTTCATTGTATTAGCCTACTTCCTGCATCGAATTTGGTGGGGATGGTAGTTTTTACTTGCTACAGCAGATCCCGCACCGGTGCTACGACGATGTTCTCGGACAGACACAACCATCTGCTTAAACCCTGGGACAATAGCAGTTGGACCAAAGTATCTGAAAAACGGAACTCGGTGATTGTCTGCGTTCAAAGGTGGCGAATGGTCTTCGATATGTTAGCTTAGTCGGATGAGAAAGAGTCACAGATGTGACATACGAACTGGACTTGTCCCGTCGTCCGAATACACAGCAGACTCCCTAGAGTCGTTACCAAAACCAGAAATCGACCCTCTGCTAGAACTATCTTTTCGCGAGCTTGAAGCAACATCCAGATTTGAGGAGTGTCTTGATCCGGTACGCTGACGTTCAGGCTTGATAGGCGCAGCACCCCGATTACCATTGCCATTGACCACTTGCGAAGGAGAATTGAGTGCATCCTCTTGTATCTCGCCCTCGAATCCTAAATTTTCGAACCGGGCGTCGGAATATTCGCGCTCCTTCTTATTACCACTCCCCTCAGCTACCTCCGCGTATCCCAAACACTCATGTCCATTTTCCGTACATGTCGAACACAGCGGTCTCATGCCATCGCATCGAGTCTTCCTCTTCCTACAGGTTCGACAGCTGTTGTTAAGAAAATCATCGCATTAGCAAAGTTTACGGAAGTGTGAAAGAACGAACGAGACCCCGTCCCACGCATCGGCAAGCCGCCGTGCAGTAAGAATCCGGCATCATCCAGATGCGGTAATCCGAGGGTCTGGCGCAAACATATCTGGGGAGCTTCCTGGAGGGACGTACGCTGCATTAATCCTCCTGCGCTTGGTGGGAGGATGCCCTTCATTGTTGACGAATCGTATTTGTTTGGGAGGCGGAGGCACAGCACTCGGTGTCGACATATTGTCGTGTACCTGCGCTGGAAGCTCAATCGTTCGCTCATTGACTATCGCGATCTCGCATGCCCATATCTCTTCCTCTGTGTGGCATTTGAAGCCGGCGCATGGGGGGCGTTTGTCAGGCCAGAAGACAGGAGTCGTGAGATGTCGTGATGGTTCAAGATCGAGGAGGCATGGAGAGGTTGGTGTACTCGTGCTCGTGTATTGGAGTATTGGAGTACCTAGGCAGGTCTCTCGAAATGCGAGTACCTAGGTAGGGGTAGGATTGGGTAGCACGAGCAGCACGGAAGTGAGTGAGAAGCGCGTCAGGTTTCTTGGTGTCGATGCGATCCTCTGGGTCTGGTCTGGGGTTCTTAGTAGCTGCTTCGAAGATCGTAGCATGAGAGTGGCAGAGTGGATAATGAAGAATGGAGAGCGGAGAGCGGAGAGCGGAGCGCGGAGTGGAAAACTGGGGAAGTGGTTAGTTATACTCCGTAGCTCGCGCTTGATCTGCCTCGAGCTTGCCCCATTTTCGTCATGTACCTAGGTACCGGGACTGCCGATAGAAAACAACCATCCTCGCGGTCTCTACTTCGTCTCAGGCGATTTCGGGCTGTACAAGAACATGGRCTTCGCGCTGGCACGAATAGCGATACTATAGCGTCAGGAGATCAACAACTGTGACTCCATTTCCCTCTCGCCGGCTGTACTCATGTACTGTACGCATGGCATTATTACGAATCTTTCCTCGCTTTGATCTGAAGAGACTGGCAACTGGAAGTAGATATATCACAATAGTAGACTTTTGGCACGACATAGTACCATCTCGACTTAATTCTGTTCTGCAGCTGTAGCTTAACTATTCAAATCCAAARCTCTATCTGAACATCGACTGGTATCCAATGTGAAATCTCCGCGACTCCCGATCGTATTATCACTATTATCACGTGTTTCAAAAATATCTGGGGAATCCTAGTTGAGGCGGGGTATATCGTGCCCTCTGTGATGAAATTGAAATACTCTCGGTGCATTGCTCAAATGATCCACGGACTTGGTCCTCTAAAGTCCTGCGAAGTCGAAAATTTTCTGTGAGCGGACGTCTCTTCCCAATCAACAGTGTAATATTCAAGACCTGTAGATACCCGCGTCGCTGAAATAGTGAGTATAGCTCTGTATCGGAGAGAAGAGGTAAACTTACAACTTTCCAAATTGATCCCGTCCATCGGCATCCTTGTTGACCCAGATACTGACTGAAGTACCTCCGCAGATAAAGTTTCCGAAGCCATCTTGCTCGATGGTAACCTCTCCCTGCTCCCATCCAAGCACATCGGTCCACACCTCACCTGCGTGCATTTCTCCCACATGCATTCTCTTCGTGCCTGGTCCCGCGTTCGACATGACCACTGCACAGCCAAACCGTCTATCCCATGTTCCATATCTCACCCATCCGATACATGTAGCATAGTCAAAGTAGTCCTGCTGAACTCCGTATGCATAGAGCTTACGCGCGAGTGTCATGTCCGGAATGGCTCCACCGCAGGCGGGAGGAAAGGGATGCTCTCCCTTTATACCATAAACGTCACCGTAGAAAAGACACGGATAACCGTCATAGCGAAGCAGGATAAGTGCATAGGCCAGAGGCTTGAAGAAGCCCTCAATTGGAGCTTCTAAGGCTTGATATGGTTGGGTGTCATGGTTCATGACCAAGGTCTGTATCTCAAATCAGTGCCCGCAATGGCGATGTATAGCGCTGCCTAGACTTACCACGGCACTGACAGGTGTTACTTTCACCAAAGTATCGTCGAACACGGTTCGTAAATCGGCGTTTTCGGTTTTGCTCAGCTGGCTAAAGTTATACACTAAAGGAGCGTCAAACAAACTGAATTTCTTCCCCATTCTATCGAGATAGCGGGTCATATCGTCTAGGCTATCCTTCCAGAATTCCCCCACGAAAAACCAGCCTTTTCCGTGCTCCTCGTCCATGGCAACGATGAATTCTCGAAGAAACTCCTCACTGAAATGCTTCACGGCGTCCAATCGGATTCCTTGCAATTTGATTTGCTTACTGATCCAGAGTCCCCAGTTGATAACATCATCTTTCACTTCTTTATGGTCGTAGTCCAGGTCTGCGAACATTAAATAGTCATAATTACCCTTCTCGCTGTCAACTTCGTCGCTATCGGCCCAGCCCTTTGTTTTGTCTCCCAATATTTTATAGATGGCGGTCTTCCCATTCGCGGCGTTGTAGTCGGTCCCTGAAAAGTGGTACCAGTGGTACTTCATTTTGGAGTGCATCTCCATTCTTCCTGGAAAGTCGAATCCTAGCCAAGCGTCGATCTCATAAGGGTCGGAAATGGTTCTGTTGCGATCATTTTGGTCGACTTCTTGGGCCTGACATCTCTCCTTCTTGTCGGCGGCAGCTTTGTGGTTTAAGACTGGAATTGCTCGTCAGCCGGCGAAAGTGTTATCGGCCACAACGAGCTTACCAGCATCCCAGTAAAGACCCATCCCGCACTCCTTAGCTTTCTCGTTCAGTGTTAATAGCTCTTCTTTCGTTCCCCATTTCGTGGCTTTGCCTCCCTTCTGGTCAAATTCACCGAGATCGTAAAGATCGTATATGTCATAGCCATTGCCGGAAGGTGAAGAAGCCTTGCATCCTGGAGGAATCCAAATATTATCGACTCCAGTCGCCTTGAGTTGTGCCACATTATCCGCAAGCCTATTCCAGTGCTTCTGATCGTCGGGAACATACCACTCGAAAGCCTGCATCATCGTCATGTTCTCCGGAGTAGGGTTTTGCTCTGCTATATTGTTAGAACAGCTTCTTGCAATTATCTTTAGAATATGGACTTACTTGAGTCTCCCATCTTGAGCRATTGTGACGGGCTTGTCAGGACAATGTTAGAGGGCTGAAAAGATGAACCTTCGGTGAAGACTTGACGAGGAAGCAGGATAGATCAATGAAAATGTGTTGAATTAGTGAATAGTAGGATAACGTAGTCGAGCTTTAGGAAATACTAGACACGAGCCGTTACCGCAACCCCTCTATCAGGGCGCATTCACCACACCCCACCAAGGCAGATAGTCAGAGCTGAGCCGACCTTGGAACTGCTTCTAAGATAAGAGAGCGAAATCCTCCAACCCCTGGACTACGACGGCATGACGTAGTCGGCTTCTGGCCAGATCAGAAATACGATATGCAGCTTGAGAACCTACCATACAGGAAAAGAAATCAATGCAATCTGYGCGAAGAGAAGTGAATCAAGGTTCTTTGCAAAACATTCTGGTAGTGGAAAGCAAGATGTATTTTAGGTTCAACGCATTGAAGAAGATCGTGCCTTGGCTGATAGGATATCCGTGAAGCCTGWTTTCAYACGGKTCTCTTCCCCAGTGCATCTGAAAGCCACATCTCCCCTTAAACGACTGTTCCTCTGAGTTGTTGCATTCAATGAAGTTTGTGCGGACAAACCGGTATTGCAGTGACACGCTATCGCCAAATGCGCGTGTGCTGACTCGTCACTTGATCGAGCGTTCAGCGCAGTCCAAACGACCAGACTAGACAGTGAYATGGGGCTCTAGATGCATTCGATACATCGACAATAGCGACAGTTGCATTCGAACATTGCGAAGAGGATCGCGGTTGTGGTGGAAGGTTGTCGTCGTGGTGAAGAGTGCAGGTGGTGAAGAGAGATATGTATTACAATTTACATGGTTGGTCGGTCCTCGGTCGCGTCTTCGGTAACCTAGGCAACTTTGTTTACACCACTGGGCGTAAATCTGGACACGAGAGGAAGCAACCACCAAGTCACACACACCCAATAGCTTCGAGTCTTGTACCACTTAATTCGCCAAATATACTCCGTCTCGACACATCATTGTCCTACTTCCCTGCASCTAGCCAATCGAGGACTCGACGGGTTACTGCATGAACCGCCCCACCATATCATTATTTACTATCGCTGAAAGGCAAAGTCAATTGAAATGCCAACACAACGAAAGGCACCTTTCAGAATACACGTCGATTCGAGTTGTTTGACAGATTCGACGGATCTCGCGATGTCCCCAGAACGAACAACGTCAAATACTACCATTGTGAGGCACGATTCGTGGGAGGAGGCCTCAGAAAAAGGAAAGAACTCAGACACGGTGACCGAGGAGGAACACAACCGCGATATCGATGAGGAGAACGAAGCTCGGGAACGCCAAATAGATAGGATACAGGCGCAGATACAAGCTGCCGCTCGTGCTGTCGTTGCAAGTATCGAGAAGGATAATTATGGCGGGAATGAAGACTCTGTGCTAAGTGTGCAAACGGATGAAGGAACAGAATCCATGTACGATGGAACCGATATGACTTACGAATCAGAGAATATTCATGACACGGGTGATCATCCGACTGATGGCATGGAGGTCACCTATGAACCGAGCGACGACGCGGCCTGCGAAATGAATCAGCATATGGACACTTCGGAGATGGTTTCCGATTCTGGGAACGAGGAGGTTTCTGAGTTGAATCAGCACATGGACACTTCAGAGATTGTTTCCGATTCTGGGAACGAAGAAGTTTCTGAGTTGAATCAAGACATGGACGACTCTCAAATCACATACGAATCTGAGATTGAAGACCACACCCAGACTGACCTTGGTGCGGAGGCGTTAGAAGTTGATTCCGGGGAAGCGAACGTGGAAAATACGGAGGTCAATAACGTGGAAATTACGAACGTCAATGACGTGGAAGATACGGAGGTCAATAACGTGGAAATTACGAACGTCAATGACGTGGAAGATACGGAGGTCAATAACGTGGAAACGACTGGGCAGTCACAAGCGCTCGATCAAGAAAGTCACGAAGAGGAAGATCCAGTAATCGATGATGGCGGAGACAAAATTCAGGACGAACCTACTTCTGAGCTCGATCGCGGTGGAGATTCAAGTTCACACCACGATGGGGATATCGACGACGATGTGTTCAGTCATGGCTCTAGTAATAGCGCCCGGAGCAGTCTAAATTCCTGCCATGACCTACACAATGCCGATGATGTATGTGACCAGAAGACGCTCACTTCTCCCAAGGTGGGAGAGGAGGCAAACACACGACGCGAATCCGATGTCATTTCGCGCATTCCCAGCTCCGGATCATACATGCACCCAATACCCGATTCATCGCAGCAGACACCAAGCCGAGTGCTTTCTCGACCTCCCTTCCGTACACCATCCTCAGTCCGCGCTATGCAAATGTCATCTCCCACACCATCAGTCTACAACTCTCCTCGCTCTGTCAAGAGACATTTACCTACAGTATCTCGAATTGGAACGCCAACCTCGCACACATCCAAGAACAGAACACCCACTAGATTCAAACTCAAGAAGGAGCAGCCGCTAATTCTGCTTCATGTGACTGTGCTGCCTCTTCAGTGGCTTTACTCTCATCTTATATCTGTGCCCGATGTTCCGGATAGCTTGCAGTCCGTCAAGGAAAACTGGCGGTTGCTTCAAGAGAAATTGGCAGATACCGTTCTTGAACGTGGTATCTTAATTCCTCATCCACAAGATTCATTCGAGACCTTAGAGGAGCGCGTTCTTGAAGCATTGGAACTTCCAGTGCGACCGCGCGCCAGCATCTTAAAATGCGGACATTATATGGGACCTACCGATCTCGAAACACCCTCTTCAGATGATGAGTCGGGAGATTACTGGAACGAAAGTGTGACCCAGAGAAGATGGTGTGACATTTGCCGAAAAGATGTTAGAGTKGAGACGGGAAGCCTATCCGAAATGAAGAGATTTAGGATGAAGACTTATGCAAGTAATGGTCTGATGCATGCTGGAGCATGGGCTGCAGCTTGGAAAGAAATGGAAAGAGTTGATGTAGAAATTGGACCATGGATCGAGCCACACCAGCATACAGAGTTAGAGAGGCTCGCCGTTCTGAAACCAAAGGTGGAAGATATTACAGAGCACGATGACGGTTTCGAGGATGAGGACCTGATGGAAGGAGCTGAAGAGCTAGTGACTGATATACAGGACGTCGTTTCTGAAGTGGAAAAGGAAGTCAAGAACAGCGCCGATTCAGAGAATAGATCCGTCGTGGATAGCCCCACGCATGTGCATCAACCCACGGTCGAAAACTACCCAGAGGAGCCATCGATGGAGCGCGAGAAAAGTGTCGCCGATTATGAGAAGGAGATGAGAGAATTGCTTCTGGAGGAAGAGCAAATGAAGGAGATCCACGATCGCAATCGTGAGCGTGAGCTCGAGCTTGAAAGAGAATCAATGATGACTCAAGAACCTGTTTCTTCTCCGAGGAGCAACTCCAGAACCGGTATCAACGAAGACTCTCTTTCCGAACTTTTGATCGCGGCATTCAAAGTTGCCATGCGAGACCGAAAGAATATCGCAATCGTTGTGCTCAGCATCTTAGTGGTTCTACTTGCAATAAGGCCTGCCTCACCTTCTCCTCAGATGGCCGCGATGAAGTCTCCGCTCCARACATCCGAGTTATTGGAGAACTCCGTCCCTATTACCACTTCGAACAACGCTGCAGATGCCGCTGAAATTTCTCAACAGATACCAAAAGTAATTGCACACTCTGTTGAGGTTGTGGTTAAAACACCACCTCAGGCCGTGGAAGCGTTGCCAGAACTCTCATTAGACGCTGAAAAATCACCGAAGAAAGTACCCGTCCAGCCAAAAGCAACGTCCAGTGAAATTGCGAAGGCCGAAACGACAGCTGCCAATAGCTTTGAAGCGGAAGACTCTCCGCAGATCGAAGAGTCCGCTTCAGCTCATGATTCTGATGTGATCGCGGAATCGACATCGAAACCCACTGAGCTCAACAGGGATAACGACGAGCCACAGCATCTCGAAAACAATSATCCACCAGTTGATGATCCCTGCGTACGAACATATAAATATTCACAGTCTGAGAGACACAATGAATTAAAACCCGACGAAGAACTCAAAAGAGACATTGCCCGCTCCGAAAAGATAGAGGTTCAGCCTGAGGTAGTTGAAGAAGTCAATGAAGATGTTCTCCACTTGGAGATGATGGAATTTGAGCCTGAAAGCGTTCAAGAGATAGCGCCCGAGAAACTCCAACTGCCTCTAGATGTTCAAGCAGAGCCCCCTACATCTCAGGAAGATCTAGGGAGCACCATTGTTGCTAATTCGGAAAGTGCACAGCTTGAAGCTGATGATGGAGAAATGATGGGAAATGCATAACAGTTGAAGCGAAAAAGGAATCGTCAACACATATGAGCAAAGATATTTTTGGGAATTAGCATCGTGATCGGAGCACTTGTATGGATTTCCTTGATTTACGTCTGTCATGAGCGTCTGGAATATTTGCTGCGAGCTGATACCTTTGCTTACTTCGTACATAGCAGGCGTAGCTAGAAACGTGACATGATGTTTAATGAATAGTGCTTTGGAGCATACATACAAGAATAATATCTTTCCTATCACGGTTCTGTTGTGAAATGATCAGAGTGTAATAGGGCTGGGACAATGGTATCGATACATTAACAATATGGAAAGACTCTGAAATGCGTCACGTGAATAAAAATGGGCTCATACCTGTGCAACCTTATCTCATAAATCAGACCCTAATCGTGTATTCCGACCCACACCCCCTAAAACGCCCCACTTTACCCACACCTACCAATCACAACCCACACCTACCCTAATCCACGATTAGAGTCTGAGAGGATTTAGTCGCAAAATCAAGATTTTAGCGCAACTTTAGGTATACCCGCTCTTACTTAAACACTCTCTCTTAGAACACGTACTTTTATACCTATATATAAGCCTAGAGATAAGCTAGTAAGGGCAATTTATAGCTCTTATTAAGCTCTATAAAATTGTCCTAATAACTTATAGGTGTATCCTTATTATTATTAAGATATAGCTCTTTCTATAAGAGGTAGTTTAGTAGGAGAGGGGTCTGCCGAAGCTCCGGGAGCTCTCCGGGCACTCTCCGGGTACTCTCCGAGAGCTCCGAGTACTCTCCGAGAGCTCCGAGAGCTCTAAGACTCGGTAAAAAAAAGAGCTTTTCGGATTTAATAGATAACTTTATAATTCTTTTAAGTAGGCAACTACTTTATATAAGAAGTCTAGTAGAGAAGAGAAATCCGGATTAAATAAGCCTATCTTTA
>QYAH01000456.1:0-17542 GCA_003988945.1 Chaetoscypha palmicola
AGGAGAAACGCTATTAGAAGATAGGTAGGAGATAGTATCTAGTTAAGCGAGGAAAGATAGGAGAAAGAGACGCTCTAAGGATAAAGTCCCCCTTAATAATAATTACCCCTTAATACGTAATCGAGACCTTATTAAGAGACTATAAATACGTAAAGGCAGAGTAGCTAGAAGATTAGGTTCGATTCCCGAGTACCGGCTCCTAGTAGTATACACCTCCCCTTAGTGTTACAGAAAGCCTTCGGCTTACGTAACGCTGAATAATTAATCAAATTTATACTAGATCGATTAATTTCATATCCGAGAACTCCGGCCATTTAGGTCACATGATATAAAATCACATCTCCGTACATGGCTGGGATGCATGTGTTTCCGGCGGAACTTCGGGTTTATAAGAGGCCTTGGCTTAGTCATGTCGGGTCACGGTGTCTGATCTGCCCTACTGCCTTAAATGACAGGTGTCAACATCATTTTGTTGTAAGCCACAGCCCCACCTCAGTCTTCCACTTCCCGTTAGTGTCGCCGCGATAACTTCAGCCTTACATAAGTTACATCATTCTAAAGGCAGAATTGCTAAATAACGCGTATCAAGAAGGTTGACTAACCGCAAGACGAGCCTCATCATCGTCATTCACCGAGACGCGTTTCGTTCACGTGGCGAATAAGTCAAATCCCATCGTCAACAACATTCAAAAATGCCATCACCGCCTTAATCGGATTAGCCGAGCCCACGTAGCACCCCCGCCTCGTCTTTATTATGCAAGGCCACGACTTCTTCGCCGCCATCATCTACAATTCCGTGTCCTGACACTGTGATCCAACAATCAGCAGTGACATCGTCGAAATCAAACCTCTTGTGCCATCCATCCCTCTTGCGACAATCAAGCCAAGCACATTGCCGCGATTATGGCATCCGTAACGTCCCTGGATAAGGACATGCGCCAATTGCGTCTGGATCGATATACCCCACAGGCAGCGAAAGAAGTCCGAATTTTCATTGAACAAGCTCTCGGAGAAACCTTACAGCAAGGCGATTTACTCAGTGCATTGAAAGATGGCGTGGCGCTCTGCAGGTAAATCCTCCCAGTTTCATTCCTCTTTGCACTATCATCTTACTAATTGTTCCTTCACAACAGACTTGTCAATCTTGCTGCACCAAACGCTTTAAAGTTCAAGTCCCGCGCTGTGATGCCATTTGTGCAAATGGAAAATATCTCCCTGTTTCTCCAAGCATGCCGCAGTCCCCCATTCAACCTACAGTCCCACGATGTGTTCCTAACTGTTGACCTTTTCGAATCTAAGGATCCCGCCCAGGTACTACAATGTCTAGGCGCGTTTAGCAGAGCAGCACATCGAATCATGCCTTCGAAATTCCCCAATCAAATTGGCGGCGGTCGAAACGGTCCTATGAGTCCCCAACGGACTGGAGGCGCAGTGGGTGGTGGAAGCTATGGTGGGACCAGGAGCAGAGGTAATTCCGAAACCAATAATTCCTCACCAGCATATAATCCAGGCACAGGAGCTCCTTCGGTCTTAACTCCAAGGAAAACCGGCGATTCCAACGGCGGAAGATGGAGCCCAACTAAGAAAAATGGCAGCCCGCTGTCACCAAGCGTCAGCAGTTGGAGCAAAAAAGCCGACGAAGGAGCCACATCTCCGGCTTGGAATATTTCCCAATATGGCTACATGGGCGGTGCTAGTCAAGGTAATCTGGGAGTATCTTTCGGGGGGAGACGGCAGATTACCAGTGCTGGTCCGAAAGTTCCTAGTGTGGCTGAAAAGATAAAATTGCGCAAGGAGAAAGAGGCAGAGGAAGCCCGTATGAAATACGAACAGCAGAAAACAGATCGAGCACGACGAGACCAAGAACGACTCGACGAAGACATCCGCCTAGAAGCCGAAGCGGAAGCCAGCCGAAAGGCCTACGACTTAGAATCTCAACGAATTGCCGAAGAAAAGCTTCGGTGGGAGGAGAGCGAAAAGCATTGGGAGGTAGAAAACAAGAGACGCGAAGAAGAACAGAAAGAGCACAGGGAAACGGTTAGACGTATACGTGCCAATAGTGATGAGATGCGAAGAAGAGAACGTGAGGCCGAGGAAGACCACAGAGAGGCCTTAAGACTAGGAATAAGTATTGACCTTTATCGAGCAGAAAAGAACGGAGTTCATGGTTCTGAGCTCGAGCGAATCAGACATCTCGAACGACAATTAAACGAAGCCAAAGAACGTGAACGTCTATACCAAATACAAAGACAGGCCAAGGCAAATCGACAAGACCACCAAGTCGTCGAGAGCCATGACATTGCCGTTCGAATGAAGGAGGAAGCGCCACGGTCACGAAATCGATCGCGAAGCCGCCCCAGGGCACCGTCTTACAGGAATGGTGACGAAGAGTGGCGCCAGGATGAACGGGAATACCTCCGTACACAATGGACTGCCACGCATTCGAGTGAGGATCATGCCCCTCCCCCATCCAAGTCCCCCAGACCCCTACCTCAACCAACCCCTCCAGCAAGACTGGTGAAAAATAACACAGGTTCTCGACCACTACCGGATCCAGCAAAATATGCCACGTCGAAGCCAACGACCCCTAAACCAACCCCGTTTTCTACATCCCAGAATCGCACAGATCGTTATCTCTCATCAAATCCTGCCCCGGAACAAGACCAACCAAAACCCACCTATTCCAACGAGATTGGCGGGTTTGACAGTTCCGCAGAACGGGATGCGGAAGATCGTCGCCGGGTAGCTTCTCAAACCAAAACCAAGGCCGGCGGATGGGCCTCTAAGTCCCTCCTTGAACGCGAAATGGAGATGGAACGACAACGACAGCAAGAATGGGAGGAGAGCCAAATGGCAAACAGATCCAAGGGCCCTTCTGGACCTCGTCCCCTTCCTTCTGCTCGTTGATTAAGCAGCTTGCGTTTTCCTTGGTTAATTTTATCGATGGGAATGGGAGGCATTGAATTGGAGCGTCAATGGGCATATCCTGTGGTGTATGGCTCCATATTATTATTATTATTGATTGTGCTAATGGATTAGCGCTATGGCGTTTCGCCGGACTGACTATTGGGAATACCGTGCCTATAAGGCTTGCTATTAGATTGGATACGATAGACTAATTACTACTTTCGTTGAATGAATATCAGAGTGAAAAATGGGCTACCACATCATATGGGGATGTGACCTGTGAAGTAATTTCTGTTCAATGATACTCATGTTCTTTATCTTAAACCACGTTTGGAGCATCCAACCATTAAATTTTAGAACTTATGCACTTCTCGGCAAGGTCTCACTCACGTCCGACGACGCCCAGCAAAGCAATGATTGCTTCAACTTCAGTTAAGTCACGATACTTCGCACAATTGAAGAAATGAAAAACAGTCCTTCTCTAAGTCTTACAACATTATCTGTGCTCGATGTGGGCATGCTCAGCATGATTTTGCGCGGCGGGGGTATCTCAAGTAATTTCTACGCTTACGTCTCTCCTCATCCCCTCAAGTAACACACCCTCCACTCCTAGACTGTCATCTCAGGATATCCACGTCTGGTGTTATGCCCATAATCCCAAAGTCCAACTAGATCTATCTCCTGCACCCGGTTTGAAAGACCCTGGTCCCATACTCTGTCGATTGCTTACAGAAACCTCGCAACTTTTAGATGCGCCTGCGGCACCATGCTGTAGCCATTGCTCTCTATCAATGACTGAAACAGCAGGAACTTTTAAATGCGATAGTAAGCTGCCCCCTGACCAAGCACCCAGTGAGTCAATGGCTCGTAGGTTACCGGACGCTATGGGAGGAGTGTGTTTGCTAGATGCTTTTCGCAATGCCTCTTCAATTGGATCTTGTTCGTGCTCCTGTAGAGATGCAGGGATCGGGTGATCTTGGGAAATTTCTGTCGGGCCATCATCTAACTTACGAGCCCGCGACTTCTGTAGCTTGAAGTTGTTCCTGTATGCCTCCACGGCTTTGCCTTGGACATCATGCCATGCTCTTTTCTCAACCAGAGTAGCTACCTCCTCTAGAACTCGTCCTTTTAATCCTGGTAGGTCTGAACCCCCGCCCACAAAAACGATTCGCGCCATACATATAGATCGTACATCAGTTGGCAGTCTGAGAAGGCTTCGATATACCAACAAATGCAACGGTGTCTCTTCGTCGTCCAGGTCTGATTCTGGTACGCCAGTGGCAAATAAAGCGTTCTCACATGGCTCCGAAAGCTTCGAATAGGGCATTTCAACAGTTGTGGGTGGGGTTGTAGACCTGATTGGGATTGAAAGTTGCGGCTCCACCTCCGTCCCACCCCATATTTTGAGAGACCTCATGCTTGACCTAAATTCGTCTTCTTCCTTGACGGGTGTTAGTCCCGCTGAGGGGTCCACTTGCTGTATTCCCTTTCCTGGTTTGCAATAGGCCACCCGAGTGACAATTTCTTCGCACTCCTCAAAATTTATCAAGGTCCGAGCAGCTTCGATAGCTTCGTTTCCGTCAACGTGGGCTAGATTTGGCCTGACGCATTGGGCAAGCACCTTCAACATCTCCTCACCCAAAGTTTTGGTCGCGCGAGTTGATCTTAGGGATTGGACTTCCCGATACTCGTAGATACTCGTAACAGTAGTCTCTGCCCATCCAATATCGACCACTAAGCCAGACCGCAAGCCTGCTGCTGCAGTCACCAAAGCGGGCGAGGAAAGAAGAGATATCGTGGGAGGCTGGAAATTCGTAAAGAGTGTATCGAGGACGGTGGATAGGAGGGGCAATGGTAGCGCAGACGGAATTATCAAGGTTAGACGTCTCGGTCGAGAATCAATGAGGAGGAATCTGGCATATAGTTAGCACGTATTACTTTGTTGAATGTTAAAGTCTCCTACTAACTTTGCGAAAACGTCTCTCACGACTCTATCGATCTTATCTCCTACTAAGCCTAGGTCCAATTGTCGCAAGTCAGGTCTCCATAGTTCGTACGCCTCTCCCCATTGTTTCTCATGTGCCCTCTTCTGCCATGTCTTCTCGTATCCCGCTGCCCATTTCCTGTAATCACCGGCTCTCCTTTGCGCATCTGGTCCATAATCTACCACGGCTTTCGGGAGGGCATCTCCCGCAAATCCTGCCCTGAAATATCGACTACCCAGCTCAATTATGATATTGTCTTCTTCGGCGCGTAACGCAGAGGGGGATCCAAATGCTGAAGCGATCCCCCGAATGGGGGTGAGAGGACTGGATGGCGCGCCAGTACCTGAGCTTGGTGGTGATCTAATGCTCGCCACATTTCGGTGCGCAGGGCCGGTGGTATTCGACATCTCGTTACATCGATTCGATAGACTAGGCTCCAGCTCTTTCCGAGCTCATGAATATGCGTGTTTCATTTGGCAGATTGTGGATGTCCACAGGTCGCGTTTGTAGTTGGAAGATTTCTGGCTTATCCTCGGCGATAACCAGTTAGGACGGTTCCTGGGCCGACGCGCTCTTTGCCGAAAGGAGTCGGCAAAACACCTCAACGACCTCTTGCATATAGACATAGAAGCCACGTGAAACATTCCACATTATTGAGCATTAACTCACTTGTAATTTGTATTGCCAACAGTAGCTGGTAGTTACATCTGTAAGATTGCAAGAACAATGGTGTATTAGACCCTTAGGTGCGTTGCTATATTGATATAATGGGCATAAAAGGGTATGTGAATGTCGTTTGCTCGAGTTGGCGTTACTAAGGGTTTCAGAATATACAAGGAAATCGGGCCAGGGGAAAGAATAGCCCTATCAAAGTTAGCCGTTGAGACGTACGAGAAGAATGGTCGGCCATTGAGAGTTGCTGTCGATATCTCGATTTGGAGTTTCCAGGTCCAAGCTGGCCAAGGTGTGTCCATTCGGTCGAGACTGAGCTCGATCTAACAACTACAGGTGGCTCTAACCCAGCTATTCGGACTCTGTATTATCGGTTATTGAAGCTGTTGGCATATCAAATCCAGCCAATATTCATCTTCGATGGCCCTCACAAGCCACCGTTCAAGCGAGGGAAGAAAACTGGGAACGGCGGGGTGACGATGCCAAACATGCTCCAAAAGCAGATGCTAAAATTGTTTGGATTCCCATTCTATGTGGCTCCTGGAGAAGCAGAAGCAGAATGCGCGCTATTGCAAAGGGAAGGGATTGTTGACGCTGTGCTCAGTGAAGACGTCGATACGCTCATGTTCGGATGCGGTCTGACCCTTCGCAACTGGTCTTCGGAAGGTGTCCGAGGCAACAAAACTCCAACCCATGTCTCAGCTTACTTTGCTGCCAGAACGAAGCAGGGACAATCCGGACTCGATCGTGAGGGTATGGTGTTGGTCGCACTAATGAGCGGTGGCGACTACATTACCGAGGGTATTCCTGGCTGTGGCCCCAAGGTAGCGTGCGAAGCTGCGAGAGCCGGGTATGGTAAATCTTTGTGTCGAATCTCAAGATCCGACTCGGCTGGTCTTGATGCATGGAGAAAGAATCTGGCACATGAAATCCAGACAAATGAGAGCAAGTTCTTCCGGACCAAGCACAAAGCTCTTACCATCCCCGAAGACTTTCCCAATAGAGAGGTTTTGAGTTACTATACACATCCAGTAGTCTCTTCGTTAACAAAACTCGAGGAACGTAGACGCGAAATTTCGTGGGACGAAGAAGTCGATGTTCACGGGCTACGACTCTTTGCTGGAGAGTGTTTCAACTGGGAAAACAGGACGGGAGCAAGAAAATTCATTCGAGGTATTGCGCCAGCATTATTGGTTCAGAAGTTACGACGTGGAGAAGCTCGGAGGGCCTCAGGATACGGAGACGTGATCCTGACCGCCATGAACGAAATGGAATTGGTACGAGCCATTTGCGGGAAAAGAACTCACATCAGCTCTGATGGGATTCCGGAACTACGAGTCGTTTATCACCCCCTCGATGTCGTCGAGATAGATTTGGAAGCTGAGCCAGATGATAGCCAAGACTATGGAAGAAATGGGCTTGCTCCTGTTGGCGACAACGATGAAATAGAGGCCTATCAGTCTGACAACAATGAAGACAAGCAATCAGCTTCTAGTCCGTCTAAGCGTGCACCCTCTCAGTACGACCCATCTTTGCCGGAAAAAATATGGCTTCCGGAAACGTTCGCTAAAATCGGCGTACCATTAAAAGTGGAGGATTGGGAAGAGTCTCAGAGAGACCCAAAGAAATTTCTCAGTCAGAAGGCTTCCGCAAAGAGAGCTGCTGGGAAGACCGCAGCGGCGAAAAAAGGTGTATCACAAAAAGGCGCGATGGATCGGTTTGTCAAGGTGTCTAAAGCCGGGATTGTCACGACCAAATCGGTCACTTCCGCACTGAAAGTATATGATTCGAGGGAGCTAGATTTACCTCCTGTATTCTTAGCCCCTACATTAGACGACGTGCCCATGTCGCATCCTACCTCAAAGAATACCACCAGCAACAGAGCCACTCGAGACACCGAAGCAATCTCAAGACGATCGCACTCAGAGGTATCAGCGACGAAATCAACACAAGTTTCTAAGGTTAGAGGCAAAAAAGTAGTGTCCGAAAGGCCAACTCTGAAAGCAAATCCCTGGACTTTGTCCCGGGGTATCTTATCCCCACAATCGAATGCACCTTACATTGCGAAGCATACCAGCTCGAATCCTTCGAAAATGAACTCTCAAGGGCCTCTATCTCCAAGCCTTCAACGGCAGTCTTTATCTATAGATCTCACATCTTCCAGTTCAATCTCTACCATCCCATCGTCACCACCAAACCCTCGACCCATGACACCTGCTAGTAGGAAACACAATCATTCGCCTACCTTCTCAGATAGTGACGGAAGCCAACCCCCTTCTCCACTACGCTCAGCTACAACAACACCTACATTGAAGGAGCGACATCATTCGAGCCCTTCGCCGCGGAAGAAGATTTCTCCATCTACTTTCCGTCAGCATCCCATTCCCTACTCACCAAGCATCCCTCATTTGGCTCGAAAATTGGATTTTGGCCTTCCAAAGGCCCAGGAATGTCCTAATGTCAATACTAGAAGCCGGAGACGTGGAGAGGGCCACGCAATTATCACATCCGCAGAGAGTGCAAGCTTCGCAGAAATCTCACCTGTGGCAGACTCACATCGGCCCAACGCGACATTAACCAAGTCACCCAAGAAAAGCCAAATCATAAACCTCTCATCATCTCCTCTGTCTTCGCAAGAAGATCCGTTCACTACAGAGGGTTCTTCAGTCCGAGCATCCCAGTCCTCTCATTCTCCCTCAAGACAACCTTGCCTCGCCGACCGGACCCCAAAATCCAAAGTCAAGAAATTCATCACTCTTCGCGAGTCTCTTCCAGGCGCATGGAAAGAGCTCGATGACGAACAAATGGAGAATGAGCTGAAGAAGATGGAACATGCGAAGGTGAGGGGTCGTAAGGAGCAGAAGAGGGAGAGAGCCGCATGGAGATTGAGTCAAATTGAGGTTCTAGATTTGGTTGATGAGTGACGCGCTGGTGGGTATTTGGATAATTGGATACTGTTATCCTGAGACCTTAATGCATACCGTATTGATTAGTGGTTTGTACGGGGGAGAGTATATAGTCTGGGAGCACTTGAATTAGTTGTAGTAGTACTATATGACAAACAGGTCGTTAATGGCAAATCAGGGCTTCCTACCGTTAGCTGTAGACTTTCCCACCTCGTAATAATCTCATTGACCCCGATTGAGATCGAGTCACGGCTTTTTAAATCGGGAGAGGAAGGGAGAGAGTTGTACATTTACAATTCCTCGGTTTTGTTTTGAATTATTTAGTGGTTAATTAGAGCGAGACAAACTACTAAGTAATTAAGTGTAAATTTACTATAAACAGAACCTATTGCCTTCCAATTAATACTAGAGTAATACCATATACGCCTTCTATCTATATACTCTCACCATAACACCAATTAACATGGTAAGCCATAGAATACAGTACCAGAAGACAAAAGTGCGTTAATTTTGCAAGCATATCTGAAAGTGAACAATATGACTCGCACTATAGACCAGCATAACGCAATTGAGACATCCGCGTAATACTAGTATATTAAGTAAATAAGTCTGAGCTGTCAGTAACTGACCAAACACTGAGCTATGCTGATAAATACCTGCTGCTCAAATATCATTCAACTTAGCTTGGAATAGCCAGGGGTATATCAGTTGGTGTGATTGCTCTAAGAATAATGCTGTACACATCGCAAAGATGCATTCCTCGAAGGCAAAGCAAATCTACACATTTACTCAGGAAGGGGAAGGCGAAGCTGTGGTAATTACCAGCTTACTAGAATCCCCGGGGGGTCGGTGCGTCGCCTGTTTACTTTTAAGCGATCCAGGGAAGAAAGAGGATAAAACTACTCTCGCGTGCTGTGTCAAGTGAATTGAAGTGTTTGTTATACTCTGGCTCGGGACCGTATCTAGCCTATTACTGTGAATACTTACACTAGAACATTGAATAGTTGAGTCATGTTGCCTTACTCCTTAGCACGACTCGACCGTCGCGTTCGATTCATACATTACACTTACACTCGAACATTGAATAGTTGAGTGATGTTGCCTTACTCCCTAGCACGACTCGACCGTCGCGTTCGATTCATACATTACACTTATATTTCAATTCTGAACCCCCAAATCGGATTGCCGTAGCGTACCGCATATCGACAAATTCACGTTTAGAGTTCATATTTTCATGATCGATCTAGGCAACGCAGTGAATCGCCAAGCCTTCACCATCCCGTCTATTAAACCGCGAGATTCATTGAACATCTCCTTAAACCCCGCGCGTTCTTGTCCTTTGTCTTCAAGAAAATCATCCACCAACTTTTCCCAAGACACAAGATACGGACTAAATCTCAAGTACAACATTTTTCGATGAGTTTGCCCTGAATAGTTAGTAACGAAACGACTGGCAGTAATGGAAGTAAATTCGCGTAAGTTCCAGCAGTAGGACATTAGGAACGGCACTAATAATAAGCTAGCCACAGATTCTAATCATCATTCTGAAAAGACTACCTTCGTCTCTTCACGTATCATGGATATCTCAACTCGGAACAGGTTTCCAGGTTCTCGTATTCCGATTAGTTTCCTCATCGAACCGACACCTATCTCTGATGATGATCCCGGTGCAACCAGAAAGGATTCCCAAAGTCCGATGTTGCTATCGAATCAACCACGTAGGAGCAACCCTAACGGCAAAAGCGCGATTAGCGAATATCACCTGTCGGCCCGATGTCGACTCCAACAAATTGTTGCCACACTGCCTGCAAGATACGAAGCAATCAAAGTCCTGCTTGAGAAGTCTGTGAAATATCTCACAGGAACACTGCCAGCAGAAGAAGCATCTTTTGTGGCGAAAATGAACACAAATGAAGTGCAATATCAACCTCTCAGATATAACACCACGTCAGGTCTGAAAGCCATCCGATATTTTGGACGCGACGAATTTTTGGCGCAAAATATTATCACCAATGTCAGTCTTCCATTACCAGGCAAACATGCGACATCAATGCAGGTTGCAAAACGAATTATGGCAAAAGTGATGGCAGAAGACAATCCCGATCTCTTCCAAGCTGTCCTCGATTTACCACTAGAAACGGATATGGTGGACCAGAATCGTAATCTTAGGGTGTTAATAGCGCTTTGGAATGCCCAAGAAGACACCAAACAAGAAAACCCTAGAGCAGCCGCAAAGCCGGCGAGGAAACGTACACCCCAGTGCTTTGGCCAGTTCCAATGGTCGAAAGCATCAACTACAGCCTTGCAAATTAAGGCTATTGAGAAAATGTGGCCAGATATGACTTCGGTCTCGCAACAACTTGTCTCTCAATTCGAAGCAGAAGGACCGATGTCCGTTTCTGCCGCATCAAAGCTACTGCGAACAGTTCATAATGTTGGAGCGCTCTTGTCTTTTGGGACAGCCCTTGATCTCGTGCCTACTGGCCTTGTGCTCCCCCTTTCAAAGGATGAATTGGTCGATCTCTACCTCGGGCAGATTGCTAATCTCAGATGGGGGAAGCAACTTGCGCGAATTAAGTGGGATTCTACGCTGCTCATTGTTGCACAATTGTCGGGATTAAGCGCGAGAACAACCTTCAACGAGATTGATGGGAGTATTGAAGAGATTAGACGGGATATTGAAAGAGGGGTGGAGATCATTAGGGGTCTCATTGCGAAGCTTTTGGAGAGGGGGGCAGAGGATATTGCGTGGGAGCTTGTCGAAAATACAATTTGTAAGACTGGGAGATGGGACTCCGAGGGAGAGATTCCTCAATTCTATGTTGCCGTAGAACATGGCCTAACTGAACCGGAAGGCATGGACGATGGTCGTAAGTTGAATGTGGTGTCCTCGAAGAGGACCCGGCAGAGTGAGTCAGATGGTGTCGAAGTTGCCAAAAATAAGCGAGGGAAATTTTGAGGAGAGGCTCTTGTGGAGTTGAGTATGGAGACCGGCAGTGTAACAAGGCATCGAACTTTGAATTGATGCGCTTCTATTTGTTCTTGTGAATCAGAGATCAAGGACGGAAGAAATGGCACTTAGTCGTTGGGAAAGTACTTGTTCATTTTAAAAAAAAGAAAAAGGTCTGGTCCAGAAACCTCGCTTTCGTTCGTTGCATGTACACAGCAGTAATATCTAGGGATTATAAACTTGACTTAGGATTTTGTCTGTAGCCGTGTCGTTACGGAGTGATTCATACCTTTCAACCACAAAAACGGCGCTTTGTGTGAAGTGGAAACCCGAGATCTGCATAGAAACTTTGTCTTCAGACTGATCACTTGTTACGAGGAACTCTCGCGTGAGATTGCTAGCCACTAGGAGAATGGCTGCAAAGCAGTGGTCGTACATATGGCAAGCCAATCAAGGACGCTTGGTTTGCTTACGAAAAGCCTGGATCATTTAATTTGAGCATTAGCTTCATGATAGCTGGAAGCCAAACTGAAGTAATGCTTAGCATGATTCAATGTCTCGGCTTGTCAAGTTAAACATGCAAGATGGCATCCGAGATTCTCAGAAGACGAAAAGAGACAGACCAATTTTCTGGATAGAACTGAGACCGAAACGAACGATCTTTTACACATGTTGAACTCGTGATACATAACAGATAGTGTTTGCTTAATCATGGCCTATCAGCTTGAAGAGAAATGAATGTCAAATATTGCTAAGAATCTGCCATGCAGAGACGTTAAACTTACGATGAGATCCTTTGGTCCATTACCTGATATAAATGTGGTTAATTTCTAATCGCTGGGTGGTGACAATAACCCTACTTAAGTATTCCAGCATAGAAATGTTCTCATAGCTATACAAATAGCAACATGTGTTCTCTTTTGTCAAGCACTTTTTCACGCGAATTTGTTACGAGCATGACAGCAAACGATGTTGTATATTGCTGGCCACTGCTTACTCTAGCGAAGGGAGTAAAGGCAAGTATTATGGAGTAGACATAAGTTTTGCCAACAATTAATCTTATATACAGATACTTAGGAGGCAACAAATAATTATGAAAAGAACTGTTTAGTGCGGGTGCAATCACAGTATTGAGTGTTCAAAATAGAACAAGGAAAGTCTTTCAATTGTCGGAGCAGGCTTGAATCAATGTCTCAATAGAATCTTCTTTGCCAGACCGACGAGTTTGACAAGCATAGATAGCAAATGATAGGCAGAAATGTGCACTGGAATAGAGATCCCATCATGCTATGCCACTATGAAGGCCAGACTCTTTGAAAGTAAGAATCAATACAGATATCACACATTTACATGCAGTGCGGAAAATCAGACATCTGGTAAGCGAAGCCTCTACGCATCATAAGGGATATCCGACAACGGAAATCTCTCGAATGAGCGCTACAGTTCACTAGCTGAGTATCCAAGACTCGAAGCCAAAACGCAATAACTTCTAATAATACTCTCGTCATAGCATGTCGTGCGTGCCCCGAAAATTGCGGCTAGACGGGGTTTCTTTCTTGCACATCACAATTCGCAAAGATGCCCAGAACAAGCTCGCCGCCTGTAAGAAGAGTAGAACAGTCCTTGTCATTCGCAAGATCTGCTACACTTGTAACAATAGATACGGCCTTGCATCTCATGATTGATACTTCTATGTATTTCGAAAAGCAGTGTGGGAGTAACGCAAACTCGGTCAGGGGTAATTTTGCCGTCAGCTGACATTCGCTCAACCTCCAAGTCCAACGCCTTCATCTCGACTCCACCTCTGCACCTGCAGTGCAGCTTTGACCAGAGAATTTGTCGCGGATCGATACGACCAATCCACGCGTCTTTCGCCCTCAAAATGGACAATCGAAGAAGCAATTGCACTAGCGACGACAATGTCAACGCAACCAGGACATGATGCCAATTCGAGATCGCGTCGCGAGATGCCAAAAGATAAGAAGACATTTCGAGATCAACATCACAGCAATCGCAATGCCTGCGAATGCCCTCAAACCAACCCCCACGACTCCGCAATGGGGAATGCGCTCGACCATCTGCCAGTCTCTGTGCCACGGGGCCACACGCGTACTCCTCAGCGTCGTCTGCTCAGCACTTGACGATCCTGCCAATACCTTGTCACTTTGCATCAAAAACAAAGTAATACTTCGTATGTCGCCGTTTGGACTTGGCCAACAGCCGCCGCCTGCAGCAATAGTAGACACCGCTATTGCTATCGAGACAAGGAAACGAGAAGCTCGGCAGGATATCGAAAGCAGAAAGCCAACCCTTTACCACAACGTAAAGTTCTCTCGGAAGCGCATTGGAGTCTCTTCCACTCGATAATACTCCGGAGCGCCATCAATAGTTCAACTTTTGCCCAAACGACGCATCTGCTCTCGGCACAATCGGACTTGCTGGGGCAAACGGCCGAGACAACAAGTGAAGTGAAACCCTCATACGAGGGGCAGCCTAGCAGGCGTATAGCACCGTTCGGTATATGGCCTCATAGCGTCCATGATCGCTTTCGCACCTTCGCCACAAACAATTCGGTACTGTACTCTGTGTACTTCGAGGTAGCACTGTATACTGTATAGTCGAGGAACCGAGGAACGATGTCACTGTAACCCAAATCTCGAGGAAGACGCCCCGAAAATATACATTCGAGACTACGGAGTATCCTACTTCGTAGAAGCCTCATATTGCCTACTTTGTGTGGTTCATGCAGCGAATGCAGTGAGGTCGGCGAGCGATGCAAGATGCTGCAGTCTGAATTTCCAGATCCTGCAGAGCCCTGCAATCACCCGACAAACTGTTCTGGTAAACAGGGACCCGAAGACGCGCACGGCTGAGACAGGGGACGGCGATACCTCGCGTGGTCTTGCTTTTCAACAATGTGCCATACAAAGGCCAGAGTTTGTTTCTATCACATCTCACATTTCCTGGCGGGAAATGATTACTTCTACTTTCCTCCAACGTTGGATCCCATGATGGGGGTCGTCGGACACCGCCAAAGCAAATGCCGGTAGTGGCCAGGCTGGAAGAGACCAGTGGAGGGCTTTTGAGGACAGAATCTCGCTGGAATTGCTTTTGAAAGATGATAGTATGTATCGGATTTGGTTCCAAATGCTACTGATCGCCGCAATGTCTTTTGCAAGGTTGTCCTGCATCAAGTGTAACGGCAGAGACTGACATTGAACAGCCAACCAAAATTCCAATCCAAAGGGGACTGGACATCGACCCACTCCTTCAGTACGGCTGACATTTGCGCAGTCTGAACGTAAATTGTCTTGCATCCTTGTCAGGGCTACCTCTAGATGTTCCCGGATTTAATTGTTTGAGTAGCAGACCTAGCTGGAATTTCTAGCATATCGCCATTGGTAATCCTATAATTTGTACACCCAGGATGAGGCTTTGAACGAGTCTCTTCATGACTTCAACTCTCGGAGGGCTGGGTAGCTAAAGTCAATGGGAAAATTACAGATGAAAGTGTTTCGAAACATAACTGACCACGTCTAGATACCTCGAAAAAAAAAAATTGGTGAAATCTGAAAACTGGGAAGGACTTATTCAGCCGGCAGTGTGTACAGTACAAACTCTTATCCATTATCTTTGTTGTCAGTTTGCTATCGACGACGACTGCGACGGCAATTACCACAACAGAGGAATCTGTCCACGAACTCGAGTGTCTCTCAACAACATCAACGGGTACTGTACAATGGTAGAGCATGACAGTCTGAAGAACCACAAAAAGACCCGTGTAGCGAGACCGTTTCTCAACTCTGATTAGATCTCGCTATCAGGCATGGGGGTTCTCCTGATCAGCTGGGAGTCGGTGACGTGATCTCACGATATGATGAGATAACGTAGTGGGAGCCTCCAGGATCCCGCTGAGTTCCATGGTTACGAAAGCCCTGTGCTGGAAATTGTCTGCAATCTCAAATGGCATTGATCGCGGGCATCCATTTTCTACGAGATTGATGAAAATGTCCCCAAGTATTTTTTACAGCAGCGCATGAGACAATCATTCTAGGACAAATTGATCTACGGGATGGCACGAAGCCGATGAAAATCAATTTGCGAATTGAACACGTCTATGGCCTGGAAAGAGAGGATGCTAAAATGCCTTGGGCCAAACAAAAATGCGACGAGAGTAGTCAACTCGACGAGGGGGAATGAATCTCATGTATCGGCAACTCTTCCGCGAGAAGTCTCGGTTTTATGCGAGCTTGGACTAACACGTTCCCGTTGAAGCGTTGACCACAACATGTGAAGTACGAAGTACAAGAGAGATAATCTAACTCTCGTATGTCATGCATGACGAAGAAATTGAATTGTGCTGTTTCTGGGTGGTTCCGATGCATAACAAGAGCAAAACTCTCATAACTTGAAGATCGCCAGGATTTTCAGCGTCACGGCATGCCGATATTAAACAAAACAAGACTGATTTCGGTTTTCATATATTTCAATGTCCGAAGAGATCCGCCGGACACTATTTTATCGATGCCAAATATTCTTGACACCCATTTTCACCCCAACTTCGAAACAGGGGAAAATCCGCAGCTAAGCTCGCAAGGTCGCGGATAAGCTTCCTCGCAAGGCTTAGAATTAGGATTATTTGGGGAATAACCTCTATCCATCTCTGAGCCGCTTGACTCATGCCACTATTGGGATTTTCGCTTGTCTTCACTCATCTGAATAACGGCAGCATGGCGTTCGACAAGTCAGTGCCGAGTGACTTACTCTTCAACATGAAGAGATATTGTGTGTGGTAGACGTAGTGGTGGTCACCCGGCGCTTGAAAGTAATAAGAATACACTCACACAACGCTCTTTTATAGCCAAACATTAGTGTCATCTTGCCGGCGGGATGTTTAGTACATCCGGAAGCGGAAGCGGAAACACAGATAGTCGAGCAATTGTTTACGATGACATGACGAGATCATTCCACTGTGTCATGCGAGATCTTACAGGAACCATCACTGCTCATACTTGGAACTCCAAGTAGCGTTTGTCCTTCCAATAAACCTGGAAATACTGCTGTATATGGTGCAATAATCTGATATGGAGGCTCAACGAAGCCGCTGCATGAATGTTGAGATCGCTACAAGGATGCAGTACGATTGCGGGGCAGTAAGCAGTACAGCGCCAACACGTCGCTAGACAAGAAACAATCAATCACTACTGAAGTACTTAGAAGTACTTACTTCGAAGTAAGTACATAAGGTACTAAGGTTGACTACGGCCGGAGAACAAGAGCCAGTCGCTTGAACGAGAATGACCGTAAACGAACACGACAAAGCAAGCCGTCGAGAGCCAGGGAGATCCCTTTCCTCGGATTTGTGCTGGGAATCCTTACTCGCAATAGTCACGTAGTGGCGGGAGAACGAATCATGCCGTTAAGCATTACTTGTTTCAACCCGGCGGCAACATCTTGATGGCTCCTACTTCGAAGTACGATGCGCCTGCATTTCCCCCAACACTAGGAAGCTTCTGCAACGGAAAGTTTCTCGGAAGACGCTAGCGAGTATATGTCCAACTGCCGCAATTCATGTACTTCGAAGTATCTACAAAGTACTGTGTACTTGTACTTCGTACAAACTCTGTCCGGGGGACATGGAAGAGCGACCCGGACAACACTATCGCAAGCCATCTTCATGCTGCGGTGCAGCTAAGGTACTGTACGTTACTGTACGTTACTGTACAAATGGGCTGATACTTAGCAAGTTCTGATCGATGCAACAGCGTGCCGAAACTCCTGCTGTTGCCGATTCCCCAGACCATTATTATTCCGACAGTTCCGTGCCTCGAGTTTTTCGCGGAGTACCATGTCATGTTCTCAGATCAGATAGTGATGGTGCTACAAGTATGCCGCTGTACTTCGTACTTCGAAGTATATTCCGACACTCACGTTTCCTTGCATACCTTAGCTTTCGTTGTCCAGTATTCCTTGTTGATGATCGATCATCGTTGACCCCCGGCAGCCACCGACGCTTCGATGGTTTATCTCATAAATCAGACCCTAATCGTGTATTCCGACCCACACCCCCTAAACCGACCAATCACAACCCCCACCTACCCACACCCACCCACATCCACGAA
>QYAH01000457.1:0-17492 GCA_003988945.1 Chaetoscypha palmicola
AGTTGTAATAAGGAACTTTAGGTTTCTCTTAATGATCCTAATGTATTTCTACTATTAGAACACCTAATAGTACTAATCGTGTAATAATTAGTCCCTTGTTAAAACAATAAGTAAGGTGTGGAAAAGTAGAAAAGGATACAGGTGAAAGGAAGGAGTAGAGCTCGCTTTTATTCCAAGCTGCACCCCTGATTAGACACGTGACACAGAACATGGCCTGGATGCAGTACCTGCTGTCTACGAAGGAAAGAACGATTTTCTGTATGTCCAGAATGCAGGGGGTATTTGGGAAAAATAAAAAGAATTTGGCTTCCGTAAAACTTGAAAACTCTCGCATTTGGTGCAAAACGTCTACCACGAACGCCTAAAAAAAAAACTTCAAAATCACAGTGTTTTGTTCGATTGTCTGTTATCAAAATTTATGCATCTCCTACAATGCCCTGGAAGCTGCGGTATAACACTTGTATAAGTGGTTATATTAACAGTGTTCTGATAGCTTGGCGGTCGCGATAAAGTTCGAATCAATTGGCGTTTGTGGTCCCATAACTATTCACCAACTACGAACACGTCTTCATCAGATCTTAAGGTCGAACCCTCCAAGTCGAGCCTATCCCGTGACTCGTCACGAATGTGTCTATGACCATCGCTTGTATCATGGGGTCTCTGTTCGCGTATCTGGGATGGATTTCTGAGAGGAACGTTGCGTTCCGTCTCTTCTGCCAGATGGTTCACAGGGAGGGCGGTCACAAAGTCGTTTTCGTTGGTGTTACCGGGGATTTGATCAGGCGCGAGAGGGTACGGCAGTCTAGTGGCTTTTCTCTCGTTTTCAGAAGGGGTGTCTTTGGTGCTGAGTATCTCAAGTGGAATGTCTGACGTTCCGCCGGGCTTTTGTAGACTAGATATAGATTTGAGGTTTTTGGCTCGCAAGTCTGCATTGGTCACCTGGAAGCGGGAAAACATTGGCGAGAATCGAGCAAAACGCCCCAATGTAGATGATGTGGGCGTGTTGATAGCGGTAGTAGTGTTCGATACCGTGGGTGTGATTCCTGCAGAGTCTAACCGTTCGAGAGGAGCCGAAAATGCATTGCTGCGACGTAGCCCTGATGTATGCAGCTGTCGATCATGCCCAATGTTTGTCGTGTCTAGTTTCAACGTCCTGGGGCCTAGTGGAGGAGCAGTGAATCTCGGAATGTTAGGCTGAACATCAGTGGGAGGCACGTTTGCTTGTGTTCGGGTCCTAGGAGTAACATAGATCGACTTTGACCTAATGGGAATCAAATCTGGTAGTGTTGAATTCCGAAGGTCATCATTGACCGGAAATTGCTCGTTGTTCTGTTCGGCTTCCAGGTCGAGCGTACTAGGTGTTTTTTTCCGACTAGAGATGCTTCGGAGAAGAATGGGTTCACTTGGATTGGTGACTTCGTGCAAACCGAGAATGTCGCGGTTGCGGATACACGAGAAAGCACCGTTTTTAAACAGTAGTATGATACCAAGAAAGATTCCCGACGAGGCCACAACGATTGACCCAACAAGCCATGCAAGCTCTGGCTGGCCCATCAAGAGAACTCCCGTTTTCTTTCCCGACTGCACAATTAGAGTCGCAATTGCCATTACTAGGCTTACAAATCCAAGTTCGAATAAGCACACGGCTGTCCACATTCCTTTGTTGATCAGAATAGGGTAGCGCGCAGAAAATGAATCGCTCTTGTCAAGACCCGCGAATTTCTTGTCGATGAACTCACGTCGTCGTCGTGCTTCGTCCTCTAATCGAGCAGCATGCAGTTGAAGAGTCTGATTTCTAGCATGTTTAAAAATAGAGCTCTCCTTCTTAGCTTGAGCAGTAATTATCTTCTGCTCCTTGGTATTGCGGGAGGTAGGGCTGTCATGTTTACTTTTCAGATACTCGAGTGTCGATGTAGGGCCCTTTACGTCAGCTGAGTACGACGGGTGTTCTTGTGTAGCCGCTCTTTGAATAAAGAGATTGGAATTGGTGGATGCTTTCGTATACGCAGTACCAATACTCTTTGGCAAGATGGACTCTTCGAGACTCAATGCAGGCAGAGAAAGTTGTGACAGCCGCCGGGCTTGCAAAGTTTTCTTTTGTTTCGCTGCCGGACTGGCTTTGACTGACTTGACTTCCTCGACCAGGGAAATTTGCGGTCTATTCGAAAGTGGAGGGCGATTACTTGTATCCTCAAGAGGTGGAAAGAGGTTTGTCTTTCTTGAGTGGTTCCGTATATTTGGCAATCTGCTTGAGCTCTGCTCAGACGGGTCAACATGAGCTGGGTTGGTCACCGCAGGCGCACAAGCTTCGCTTTGTCTATAAAGAGTGGTAGGATTTGGCCGTCGTTCAAGAAAGTCGAAAAATCCTTTATTGGTAAAATTTGACCGTTGCGTGTGCAGGTCTGTTTTATCAGGACCATGAGAAAATGACGGAGGGCTAATACTTTCATTTTGGGCCTCGAAAGTAGAACTAGGAGGGACAGAAGCTTTATCCTGGCCATTACCGGCGCCTGGGCGTTGGTTCGTTGATTGTCCGGGAACATCCATGATAACTTCTTCTTTCTCCGTACTGTTAGAAGATGTATCAAGATGATCTGGAGGCCAGAAGGTAGGTGGACCTTTCCAAGATTGAGAGGTCTCAAAAGCAGGCAACACTGGCAAGCTTTTCTCCGTCAGATCTTTGTGTTTTAGCTGTTTTTGCGGATCGGATGGGGCTGCCGACAATGGTAGAGTGGTTTCCAGAGGATAGGCACAATTTTCGGACGTAAGAACGCTTTCCTTTGATTGTTTCGAAGACGGAGGGACTGCTCGTCCTGGTGTATGTAGCGGCAGAGGCTTTGGAGGGATCGGATTGACTTCCTCAGAAGGTAAATCGATCGGAATGGAATCTGGTTGATCAGATATGCTTGAAGTATCATTAAAATCTATTCCAAAGATTGTCAGGTCTATGTATGAATTCATGTGTAGCCAAAAAGATGACAGAAAATGCGTACCTTGTTGTAGAGAGTATATGCTTTCTCTCAGATGATTGTGACGGCTCGACATCCGACTGTCGGAATTGGCAGACCTTTGCACATTTGGATACACCTCTTGATTACCCAGTGGATCGGATACTTCGAGTTGCAGCTCACGGCTTCCAATTGCCGCACTACTAGATTGAAGGGTATCTTTCAATGGCTCTGGGTCCGAGCCACCTTGGTAATCCACCAGGAGCGCTTCCAAGAGGCGGGAGAGCATAGATGCATCAGGTTTGTTTGCAAACACAGACGTCGGCATGCCGGTCTGTCGTTGCGAGTTGGCGCCATCTCGAGTGGGATTGTAGCTTGTAAGACTTCGTGAAGTAGCATCGTTGCCTATGTTTTAAGCATTGTTAGTCAAGCCATTCGTGTATGACGCAGCAGTGCTACATCATACTTTCTCCTGTGCGTCCTCTTCTCTCGCGGAAATTAAGTTGGCCATGATTAGTGACTTCTCGTAGACTGTAAGTGTTCAGATCTGGCGAGCTGAGAGCGAGACGGGACTTCTGACTATATGAACCAACTTACTTTGACTTCCACGTTGTACCACTCCTTCCTCTGCACCCATCGGATTAAGAATTGCCAAGGAGCCACTTCCTCCCGGCGATTGACGAGCCCTTAAGATAGGACCTCTTGAAATAGGTTGTGGCGTGCGATTAAAACTCCCGAAGCCCATAGGAGCGCTAGCCACGTCTGGCTGTTCACAAATAGGGGATAAGCTTCGCTGAACTTTATGGCCCTTCCGTCGAATTGAGGTTCCCACGGCAGACACTGGTGGATGGCTGAGTCGGCGTTCGGATCGACTGGAGACTGTTCTGGCGTGAGACTGCACAGTCTCCAAACGAGCAACTGATCAGGGAGATTCTGTTAGTGAAATTCGACTAAAGTAAGTGGTACAGAGGATTGTGCCTACTCGGTATATCGGTACTTGAGCTTTCGACATCTTTTCCGCTGCTCGAATCTGCACCTGAGGAATCACCGACGAAACTAGCCTCACAACTCCTCAGCCCACCAACCACATCCCCAACATCTACATGATCTCGCCCAGATCCGCTTTCCTTTCTGTTTCTTCGGCCATCGCCACCTCCCAGCCTAATTGTACTTGCCAACACACGCAGAAATCTCTCACTCTCCCCGGAAAGCTCACTTGCACTGCCGGAATCCGAGGCGCTTGGCGCGGTAGCATCGTCGGGCCCTCCAATAGCGAAACTGAGTTTTGAAAGCTCGGTCGGGCTGAGCAACTTCGAGATTTTGGTCAACCGTCTAGCAAAATCCGGAGAGTCTATAGCGCCGACGAGAGAAGGTCTCTGCTCAACATGGTGGCTAGCTGAAGAGCTGAAAAATCGGTTGTATGGATTCTTATCGGAAAAAGGAGGAGCATCCTGAGTAGTACATTGGATACCGAGACCTCTATCCGGAATGGATTGCTCAGAAGGGTCAGCCTTCGAGACAGTTGTATAGGATGAAGTCGGGGTACAGGAGGGCGTGGGCGTCAAATCGTCTTCTGGCACTCTCCGATTCATATCTATTGAATCTCAGGCTTTTGGCGTCCGTTGGGATGGGATGTCGTAAGTTAATAATGCGAATGAGGTTTGAGGAGAGGACATAGTAAGGTCTTGTGCAGTGAGCGGAAGATATTTATAAGTTTCACCAGGAAAACATATCTGTCGTCATGGCGATAAAGTGGGGCGAGGAGTTGTGATTCAGGAAGAAAGAAAAGGAGGTGAATAGGTCTCGCTTACGGCCATGCGCCTCCTCACACATGGAGATACAAAGCGAGCCGAGAATTGGGGGAATGGTCGGCTGTAGTCCAGTGATATAACATGTCCCAAGTCTACGGAACAGAGTAAGACGAGCGGCGCTGGGTTCCGTAGCGGATATTGAAAGATCGCTAGGGTATTGACGAAATCTGCCGCTCTTAAAAAGGTAGACGAATTCCAGCCTTGGATCCAAGACGTTGTGTGTAAACACCTTTCATCTAGAGAAAGCGCCCCCTTGACATTCGTTGACCTTAGCACTGTATTCAGTGGCTCCATACAAAATTTGCAGTCATAACCATAATAGGAATGATGAATGAAGCGACGTGAACGTTGATTTCGAATGAGACCGATTAGAGGCACCAAGTCTAGGAAAAACTTGTTTGTATGTAGATATTGGTGGTGATGAGGCTGTGGAGAAGAGCGAGGCGCAGTATTTTCGTCTCGTCATCTATTCATGCCTGCGTTTCCCCGGGTCTTCATATTCAGTGTTGATGATGGCGGTTGCGTGGTTTGCTAGACGTCCAGCCAAGTAGCCCGCGGTATTGTTTCCATCTGCTTACCTGTGTGAAAAGTGTTTAGTGATTTTGCTTGTTAAATGTTATGGAGTGACCTCGAGCCGTTTCCTAATGATCGGGCTAGAGCAGCAAGATGTCGAGGTCCGATGAGGGTCTGTAGCGAAGTGTAGTAGGTATGCTGCTCAGGAGAATGAGCAGTAGGACATGAATTTTTAATAGTGAAGAGACATGGTCTGGTACGGAGACATGATCAAGGCTCTCTAGCTTTGTCGCATCAAAGTGGACGTTTCAAGTGACGAAGTACTAATGGCGTGAGCAGTAACGATGATACATAATTGAAGCCAAGCGACAAGATTCACTCATGTTGGAATATCAATCGGATTCGAGACCCGATGCAATGGGTCGTGATTACTTTTCCTTGCCATCGAAGTATATCTGGGGAAATAGTGATAACTCATCAATTGCTTGAAAGGAGTTTGATCTAACACCCGTCTCTATGCGCCATATCGCCTTCGTACTCAAAGTACTTACCCAACCCATTTATACATTAGGTGACAGTAAATCATATTTGACACATCTCTCAACCTGTAAATCTGTCAGTAAATTACCGCGAGAGGCGGAGACGAAACTCACATCTTCGATACTCGCCTGGAGAAACTTTCTAGCTTCCAAACCCGCCCATACTTTCAACATCGAGAAATCGCCTTGTCTCAACATACCACCGCCACTCTGCGCGCCAAGCTGTCTCAGAATCGGTAGGGCGCTAGAAAGTAAATCAATGTCCGGATTCAGGCTCCGGCCAATACCTTCTAATAAGAGAATACTGATAACAACGTTGACAAAATCGCCCTCCATCCTGACATGATGACTACGAACCATGCCGAGAACTTCATTCAAGATATCACCAATCTTCATGTTACCGAGCGCCAGAGTTCGACTCTTAACTCCAATGACGAGGTGTTGCATCTTGAGAGCGAAAATCTCCTGGTCAAGCACCGCGTCTGGTTGGCGACATCGTTCGCACATAAGATGACCAGCTTTGTATCCATCGAACTCAGCTACCGCTTTGAACAAGTCTAAGAAGTTCTTGCGGTTCACTCCATTGAGCTCTGTTACAAGCCCCGTGTCAATGAATATAAGTTGTGGTCGGAAGCCTTCATTGTCAATCTTTTGAAGCTCGGCTACCCAAGCCTTGGGATCCTTTCTATGTCTGTAAGGTCGAAGTCGCTCGAGTACTTGTTCGGTCACGTCCGGTTGCTCCTGTGGCTTTTCGTCCTTATGTTTGCTGAATGGCAAATTTGGATAGGCGGACTTGTAGAACCTGACCATAATATTGCCAGGGTGCAGATCAGCATGTACAAAATTATCAAGTAAAAGCATTCGCAGAAATGCGTCGAGACCTTCATCTGCAATTTCTTGCTGGAAAACTCCTCCGCCATTTTCCATGAAGTCAGCCAATGGAATCCCTTGAGCGAATTCCTCTACCAGAACCTGCCTTGTCGTGAACGCCGTGTATGGATATGGAAATGAGGCCGTGGTTCTATCCTTGAAGTTCTTTCGGAAAATAGAGAGGTTCGCTGATTCGATACGGAGATCCAATTGCAGTCGCATCATTTCTCCGAACTGCTCGACTTCGTCCGGCAGGGACAGCCACTCTATGGTTGGGATAGCATTCAGGACCGAGGCAAAGAAGCTCATAATTCGCAAATCTCGCCTCACCATCCGTTCTACACCCGGGTGGAGAACCTTAATGGCAACGTAAGTTGAGGGGACCCGTTGAGGTGTGCTCTTGATCAGCGTATCAACATTCTTGCGGACGTTCTGTCGCAAGTTCAGTGGTTGCTCCAGATCCGTATCTCCTGGCGCAGCAAGATCCGGTTTCAATTTAGCCCGATAGACCTGCGCAATGGCTCCGACTCCCAGAGGTTTCTCCTCAAATTCTTCAAAAATACCCTGAAATGATCTTCCGTCGAATGCTCGACTAATGATTTGTTTCGTCTTGTGGAGGGAATGGGCTGGGGCATTTGAATGCAATTGCGACATGACCTCGCACATTTCCGTGGGAAAGATATCTGTTCGAGAAGCCGCCCATTGTCCGAGCTATAATAACTGGTTAGCAGCGTTCTGCGCCATTTGCGAACAACAAATACCTTGATGAATGCAGGGCCGGCACGCTCCATGGACTTCACGAGGAACCAGTACCACCAGAGCGTACCAGACCTTTCATTGTCCTTGGCCTTCTGACGCGGCCCGATCCAAATGGCTGGTACTGACAGAAGGACAGGGACGAATATAAACACTAGATGCATAAAGCGCATTCCCGTACATGCCGGCTCCCAGATATATACGTCGAGATATAGCACAAGCGTATCCCACACTCTGCGGGCTCCATGGCTATCCTCTGGCACTTTTTTCGCGATCTCCTCCCTAGACGCCTCCAGCATCCGCCCTTCGACGGTCTGATCTGATCCCCCATTGTCCTCCTCGGAGAGCTGCACAAACGCAAGTGGAGTCAGAGCCGTTGTTGAACACAAAACCCTTCCCTTAGACTGAGGAGGTAGGCGGAAGCCTCCCCAATTACCTCTCCAATATCCTCCTCCATGACTGTAGGCGCGTTTTGCCGGGGCTCGAAGTGGAAAGCGAAATTGTCCGTGAGGTCGGAAGTGAGGGATTGACTGTCGAAGCCCATGGCATATGCGGACTCGTGCCAATACTGGCCTCATATTCCTAGACAGAATCGAGTGTCAATTGTGGTTGCTATCGGATCTCCATTGGGGTGTGGCTGGCCGTGGAGAGAGTATTGGTTGGTTGGAGGAGCACAATCCAGCTTCTAGTGACGTCAGGAAGGTTCTTGACAGCCGAAGCTTGCAATCGGGATCCGCGATGTTCTTACAAAAAGAATGGATAGTTGGGATATGGACGATTTCTGGAATGAAGAATTGTCCCGATGTACAAGATTGATTGCAATGAGTACATTACGTGTGTCGTGGGTATCACATCAACGCGACGCAAGTAAGGCTGGCAGGTGAAGGCTGTCGCGGAGCCTCGGCTTCGGAGCGGGAAGCGCCGGGCCGGGATGCGCCAGAAAGATTGGTTTCTCCAATTTGCCATTGGCCTCGTCTTGTGTTCCTTCACTCACGCCGGCCTCCTCAAGCGTATTCAATCATCAACACCTTTCTATAACTTCGTGGACTGTTACGGAGTAATCCCTTGTTCACGGTAGATCCTGCATATTACTATCATCATATTATCATATCCTCGTCCGAAACTCTGTCTCTGAAGTCCCACCTCCGCGCTATCTACAACTCCTCAGCCACCTCGAACGTACGACCAACGCCATGGGCTGGTTTTGGGCAGATTCAACTCCCGTCGAATCCGCCATTTCTGCCCAGAAACACAATCATGCCATATCTGCTGGCAGTGCCGCTAACCCTCCAGTATGTCTCCTTCAACTCGTTCTCTGCAAGGTTTCTAACAGATCAATAGCCATCATGCCCGATGCACAAGAGCGATTTACCTATAGTCGCTCAACCACCAACATCTGCCACCGAATCTGCCTGTCCATATACTCCTCCAGACTCATCGAATAATGCCGAGACTAAGTCTTCTTCGAAATACTCAAAATACAACCCCTTGAATTTTATGTTCTCGGACCTTTCTCAAGAACGAGCAGAACATCAGAAGATAGCTCTCCCAACGGAGCGCGAACCATCCACCATCCCAAAAGGCGCGGGAGAGGGAAATTGGGAGTATCCATCGCCGCAGCAAATGTATAACGCGTTGTTGAGAAAAGGATATACAGATACAGATGCTACAGCGGTGGAAAGTATGGTGTCAGTACATAATTTCCTGAATGAAGGTGCTTGGGCAGAAATCGTCGAATGGGAACGCAGATTTGGAAAAGGATTGGGTAAAGGATGGGAGAATTGTAAACGAGGAGAGGCAGGGTCAATGGCAAGTGCGGATATGGGTTTAGATGTGGACGAAGTTCCCCAGCCCAGCCTGATGCGATTTCAAGGTCGACCGAAGGAGATGACTCCCAAGGCTGCCATGATCCAGATCATGGGCAAAATATACCCTTCCGCTTTTGGGTAAGATATACAATATATATTGCTTGGGCCAGGGCTCTACTGACGAATTTCTAGAACCGAACCACCGTTTGATCGACACGACTGGTACGTCCAACGAGAACATGAGGGAAAGAAGCAGGAAATCCGATATATAATTGATTACTACTCTGGTCCTCCTGAGCCTACAGGGGAGCCTGTCTTTTATCTCGATGTTCGGCCTGCGATCACGCCGACACAGGCAGTTGAGAGAATGATGAGATGGAGTGGTGATATCTGGTATCGAGCATCCGGCGGTTCATTACGAGAGAAGCAGTCAAATTGACCGCAATCTACGAGTTTTATACCAACAATTCGCAGGCGCTTTAGGGGTATTTTGTGTCAGCGACGGACATGGGGCTACGGATCACAGTCTGGGTATCCTCTGGGTCAGTTTCCCTGATGTCGTAGAGTTTTGTTCTAGCTTTACTACCTCTCGTCTCGCCTCTCTACTAGTGTATTATATAATGATACCACGTCAAATGCTACAATTCTGCCATTTCGATTATATATCAAACTCGGATGGAGCATGGAGATGCTTTCATTGATCTATTAAATTCTTTGATTTCGGGACCTAGAAGCCTGGTTCGATCAATGCGCGCTCGGGTGCCGGGGTTATTGGTTCGTACTTCCTCCGCTATCGCAACTTCGAAAATGCACGCATCAATCATGGAACCAAAACCATTTGTTTCCGTCCGCAAATGGATTCGGTGGGAAGTCAGTACACATGTGCTCTTAGATTATTTCCGAAGGCTAAACATTTAATAGGATCAGCCGGCTGCCGAAGACACTGAGTACGAAATTCGACAACCCTTCCGTACGTCCAACAGACAGCCAGCTAACAACAGCGCAGCACGCTCGTCTTGACAACCGCTTCGAAATACTTCGTCGATGTACGAATATATCTCTCCACCGCCACTGCGCTTCAATGTTTGCCCGGCGACCAATTGTTTCCGAATTCACACCTAGAATGGGCTTTCGCTGGCACAGCCCGGAGTACACCTGCGATACACGACGACAACACGGGCGAATTGAGACAACCTTCGCATACGATATGGACACACTGGATTGACAACAAGACATTAGATGAAGTAAAGGATGAGGGCGACATGTATCCCAAAGATGATGGCTCCAATGAAGTCCTCGAGCGCGGCGCGATGATTAATCCAGCTAGTGGGAAACTGGAGAAGTACGAGGAATGCTGGGTCGATCTGGACCCCGTTCTATTGCCTCGTGAGACGGAGTTCTATAGTTGGGTGTTGACTACTGAGAAACAAACCGACGATGGGGTTATTGTTCGAGGGATGATGATTCGGGTTGCAGGTTATATCCAGGGAATCCTCAGGAACGGCGACAATGTAGGGATAAAGAAATGGCGCAAGAGAACGAACGGCGATTTATCATGGTCGGAGATCGCAGCTATTGGAAAGTTCAATGCGCCCATTGACACTTCCGCCTTGGATATGAAGATTGCCCTTGGAAATGAGATCACGGATTCGGATGGCCTTACCTGGAGATGTGTTGAGTCTTTTACTTGGTCATGATATACAGTCGAATTCATTTTGATGGACAAGCACATTAGTCGACCGGAATCATGATGGCAAGTCTCGCTGCTGGGTGTAGTCCGATTGCTATCACAGTGGCGGTAATCGGCTTTCATATCAATTACCTTTCCTCCACAAGAGCTCTCAGCGTCATTGATCAGCGGAACATTTCGTATCATCAGCAAGGATATTGCTATCTCCGAAGATGTGTCTCAATCTCAATCTAAAGTTTGCAAAAATACGATGCTTACAAATCACCGTGCTGGATGCTTTTCCATCTTCACGCGGGGCATTCCCATAATGGATCTTCTTAGCCAGGGTTCTACCAGTCTGCAAGTACATTTGATTTGATGCAGAAAACTCAAGCTTCTTTGCAGCTTGGCATTTGTCATACTAGTCTCAAGAAAGAAAATGAAGAAAGCCAATCCCACGCCCTTGTTGAGATCGTCCCTTACAACTGCAGCAGTTCTACTCTCTTAATCATCATGTCCACACTCTAGCAACGAGATGTACAAGATTTGATGACACGAAGATTACACCGTTGATGATATAGCGGTGGAGGCAATTCAAAGAGAAGGCTCGATGTATAAATAGAATGGCTTATTTTTCGGGAATTATATTCTTGACCTTTCATTCTCAGTCACTTCGCAGTCTAGTATTCTACCATGTTCAACAAGCTCATGACTGGGAGTTTTCTCTCCAGCTCTTTTGTTATTGTCGGCACATTTGTAGGGGCATGTTCAGCTGTCAGATCCCTCAATATTAAGACTAACTTCGGTACCGTTCACGGTTTCGTGAACGCAACAACTCCTCACGTCGCACAATTCCTTGGTATCCCCTTTGCTGAACCTCCAGTTGGATCTCTACGATGGCTTCCATCGATCCCGAAAGCACGAGTTGGCAGCATTAGTGCTAAACGTTTCGGTCCATCTTGTCCGCAGTTCGAAAGCTCTATACCCACAGTGCTCAGCGTTGATGCCAGGGACTTTTTGATATCGGGTCCTACTTCTGAGGACTGTTTGACCTTGAACGTTTGGGCCCCAATTTCAAAGGAATGTTCTGAAAAGCTACCAGTCCTGGTGTGGATTTATGGCGGGAGTTTCCTGACTGGTGGTGGCCAGGTTGAATATCAGATTCCTGCGAATTGGGTGGAGAAATCCAAAGGCCACATTGTCGTTGGCATCAAGTACGTCTCCCATCTCTCAGTCGTGTTATCACGGCTGACATTTCTAGCTATCGACTCAATATCTTTGGTTTTCCCAACGCGGCAGGACTTGATTCTCAGAATCTGAACCTTGGTCTACTCGATCAACGCCTAGCTCTCGAATGGGTCCGCTCCCATATCTCTGCCTTTGGTGGTGACACCTCTCGTATAACTCTCTGGGGCCAATCTGCAGGCGCTCAATCCGTTGACTACTACAACTTCGCCTATCCAAAGGATCCGATTATCTCGTCGCTTATTCTCAATTCTGGTACCGCTCTCCTCCCTGCCGGGACCTTCGACGAAACTCATTCGAACTTCACGTTCATCGCCAGTAATTTTGGTTGCGGCGGCCTCACCGCGGTGAAGGAGTTGCATTGTATGAGGAAGATCAGAAGTCAAGATATCGAAGCTTTCTTGAAGAAATACAATGATGACGGGACAACACCCGCGATTCTGTTCAATCCGGTCATTGATGAAAGGACAAAGTTCTCAAATTACACTGCCAAAGCTCTGGCTGGCGATTTCAGCAAAGTCGTAAGTCTCAAGTCTTCCACACTTTGAACCGAATATGCGATGAATTTTATGCTAACGATACGTTTCGAGCAGCCTGCAATTCTAGGCACAAACGAAAATGAAGGCACATCGCTTATACCTTTCTCTCCTTCTGGTGTCGACATCGCAGCAGCGGAAGCCCTGAGACTTGCAGTCTTCACTTGCCCCGCCGTGCAGACTACCAAGAACCGATTGGCAGCGCATGCCACTACGTACAATTATTTCTACGCTCCCAACCCACCACTATTCGAGAACATTTCCCCGAGACCTTGGGAGTCTTCGTACCATGGTTCGGAGCTCCCTCTTATTTTTGGAACTTCGGGTATCGCTCACAATCCGGACACGTCTTTCGAAACAGCTCTGAGTGAGAAGATGCAGGACTTATATTTCAAATTTGTTAGCAACCCTACCGGTGGCTTGGACGCAGAAGAGTGGCTACCCTACTCTGGTTCTGGATCTCCAATGATTGAGTTTGGGAAGAGTGGCACGGTTACTAGTGATGTTGGCTTTGAGACTTGGGAATCACTCTGTTAGAACCATGTAAGCACCGGAGATAGAGACAGTACATCAGCCAGCTCGCAAGGCACCGCTTTAGCGATTGCGTCCAACTCTTACTATTGATTTGGCTTGTAGGCATGAGCTAACAGTGTTAATGCATTGCTGATACAGTTAAACGCTACTTCCAGCTCTATAAGCGGAGAGGACGATAATCCAAAGTTTATCCACCACTATTTGCTTCAAACCTAACATCCTTTGACTTCCAAGACTACATACACATAGCACTCCTAAAACAAGAAAACGCACTTCCTTCCCCTGTCGAACTTTGACTTATCTCAGAGTAACGAAAGGCATTGGATTTGCCTTCAGGTACCGGCCCCAAGCAATGACATCATGCACATCATTAACCAAGTGCATCCGACCTCCAATCTGTTCAAACTCATAATTCTCATGCTTGTAAAACTGAATCTCGAAGCCAATCTGAAGCATACCATAAATGTTTTTCGTCTCGTTATCGTTACTAGCGCACACAGTGTGTAGATGGTCTGTAAACGACTCCCATGGCTGTCCGGGGCTCTTCGTCTCGCCCATGAGAAAATCGTACTCGTACGAGCTGCCTCCAGGCATCACGAGCAGCCTGAACACAGTGAAGTCTGGGCGCAATTCGTCCCCCATGTCCTCTTGCAAGACAGAGAATCCCTCGTTGGAGGTGAAGATCCATTGTAGAATCCCAGACATCATTCGTCTATACATGGGCTCGGGCGACTGTGCCGTTCTCTGAAGGTTCGAAATTCGCGCGGCCACTTGCGGGTCGGCAAGGTAAGTAGCGGCGGGGGGTTGAGGATTGGGGTCAGCTATGGATGCACGACCAGTTCGTTGATTATTCCTTGACCCAAGATGTTAGTAAGTATACATCTTTGGGTCTGGCGGAAAATCTGTATTCTTACCATTGTGGCCATGTTTTAGTCAAGTCTCTTGTCCACACGTCCTGTTGCACAATGGTCAGCCATGGAATCTAGTCGTCTCACGCAGCTAAATATGACAAGTGAAGCGTGAAATGAGACTTTAATCAGTGACTTACGCCCACTGCGTCTTCCCAGCCAGGTGGAAGATGATAAGTGATTTCTTGAGTAACAAGGTCCTGGTAGTAAACAAGGCCACTTGTATCCGCCCACTGGTGCCAAGTGTTTCCGTGTAGTAGGCCGAGGTCATAAGAACTTGCCATAGTGATGAGATTGAGTGATCTGATCGACTGGAAGCGTGATAGAATAGATGTGATATGAGAAGTTGTGCGAGTACGTCAGGAGAAGAGCGACGAAATTGAGTCGCTGGGAAGATAATGGTCTTTGGTCTTAGAGTCTGGAGTATGAATTTGGGCAGAACCTCATCATATATATAAGACCTCTCACGCACATTGCAAGCACCAAGAAGGGGTAGCACGAGGCAGCTTTCTCCACTCCGAACTCAGCGGCAAGTGCGACGGAGTGGGCTATAGGGTCGTATCGCCGCTGTCAAAAAAAAGACAAAAGTTATATTTGCGTCCCCAACTTTTCAATTTTGGTGTATCAATCGGTTGTCGGGAAGCCTTTGGGAATCTCCATGCGAAGCGAAGAGGCTGAGTGGCGTTTGAGGAAACGAGACATGGACTATTCCTGTTCCAGTTGGTTCTGCCATTTCGTCCTATTCACCGCATTGCACTCTCCTTTCTCTTGGTGGTCCTTCAACTGCAGCCTCTCATCCCTGGCGCTTCAAATACATAAACTCCTTCACGGTAGGGTGAACCTGGATGCTCTTCATTTCATTTGACATTTTGGAATTTGACAATAGAACCTTGGACGCTTTATATGATGTCGACGACCTTCCAGATTGTCACGGAAGGTAGGCTCAACCCTGCAGTTCTTTCCTCCTCTATTCATTCAGGTATGAATGAGAAGCTCATCTGGTGTACAGGACGTGTTTACATCTACAGCAGGCGGGAGTTGACGTTCGAGGTCACTATGGAGAAAGCGCACAAACTTCTTCAGGGGAAACCGAAGGGTAAGCCCGACCGTCGCGATATTTTGGGGAGCTCATATCCACTCACATCCTATTCAGCTTCTACTTTCGATGCTCTACACAGAGGTATATCGGAGACATGGCTCTTACGAGAAGACGTCGTGAAACCTTTCGGTGATAAGCGACAGAATCTGACATTTGTCTGTACCTTCGACCTCGACGAGGACCTTCTATTATACTCGGATGAGAGCGGCCATATCCAAATCCCCATGGCTCGTCTACGGGAGCTCGACTTTACTCCTTTGCAACGCTCCGAGTTCACCCCCTTTGCAATCGCGTCCCCTCCCCCACTGGACCTCTCCCAGTTTCCTCCGCCGTACCAGAAACCTTTGAAGCCGGTACCCAAACGTCGACTTGACTTCTCTTTACGTATTCTCTGCGACTTCGCACACCAATGGCGCCACACACTCCGATCTTCTTACTCGGAACCCATGTTTCGACGACTCGCAAAGGCGGTTATCAGTATAGCTACTTGCGACTTTACAGTTGATGAGATCTTCACGAGGCAACACATATCTTTCGGACGCGTCTACATCAGGCATCTAGACGTGCCGTCTTGGGAACCATGCCAAGAGCACTTGTTCTACATTGGGGGGACTACGGTCATTCTACACCAAGACCTCCAGGCTGCACTGAAGATCGCAAAAGACAAAGCAAAGGAGAACAGCAAGATCGTGACTCCGGATGATCGTACCGCACGGCGCACGTATTTGCTTCTGTCCGTCCGACATCTCTTGGTCTGCCACATTAGTGACACCGGGTCATTCTTATACACATCCCCAGCGACTTTTATGGATGGACTGACTCCCCCCTCGCCTTCCGCTACAAATCTACTCCTTCAAGCCCTCACGCCCTCTCGGCCTCCACCCTGCACACCTATTCATAAGCTCCCCTTGGAAATCCAAAACCGAATCTTAGAACACGTTTCAGAAGGCCCAGTCGAAGCTGCAAGGCTCGGGTGTATTTTAGGTCTAGGTTCCCCTTTCACATGGATGAGGGCGAATAACTGGCCAAGGCGGGTTGGTCCTATCGAACTCCTGAGCTCCCCTTCTCATCGCACGGAGTTGACGCCTGTAGAGTCAAAGATTTTATTTCGGGATGAATTCAGCGGGGTATCTTCTCGGTAATAGTCTTTCTAGAAAGTAGAATCGATTTTACAAGTAGAAAAGGGCGCCTATAATAAATTTTCTAATAATAACTCTAAATTAAGAGACTTCTCTCTTTACTATTTAAATAGAAAAGATATAGTTAAGGTCTTATAATAGATAGATAGGTTAGATTTTATTATAAGTCTAAAATAGTTAAAAGAGGTCTTAATAAATAATATATTTAAAAGAAATCTAAATAAAAGAGAAAAGAGAAATTAAGAACGTAATAAAAGAATATAGAACGAGTTTTATAGATTAGCTTTAATAGTATAGATAGTCTAGTAGTCGTTTAGTAGCTTTAGCTTTTAGCGGCTTACTTTCTAGCTCTATATATAAGCTAGTATATAGTAGTTTTTAATACTTTTAAGCCTTTAGTATAGTTATCTTAATATAATAAGACTATAATATATATAATATATAAATAGTAAATATAGGGTAAGGGTTATTATAATAAACTACTATTACGATACCTCTTTACTAGACTCCTTCCTTACCTTAGATAAATGTCTTAGCGTAACTAAGGATATAACTTATAGGCACGGGCCTAAGAGTATAAATATCTCACGTAGTATAGGCTCTCTACCTTTCTCTTTCTTTTCTCTTTAGTGTTACGATCACGGGTGATTAGTAGAAGATCACGTGTAGTACTAAGACTATAGGCTTAGACGAGTATGCTCGACAGGAGACCTTGGGCTATAATAGTAAGTAGGATCGCTAGCGGCTAGTAAAGCGATCTAAGGGTTTCCCTATATTAGAGTTACGTAGTATTAAGTAACGTGCCGAGTTATAGTAGTTAGTTATAACTAGTTACTCGTAGTTAGAGTAACTACTAGTAACTAGTTACTCGTAGTTAGGGAAACTACTAGTAACTAGTTACTTATAGTTAGGGAAACTACTAGTAACCCGTTACTCGTAGTTAGGGTAACTACTAGTAACTAAGGGGAACAAAGGTTCTATATAAGTCTAGGTCGTCACCTATTAGATAGGAGCTTTATGCTTAATTAACTATAGTAACTAAATTATATTATTTATTATTCTATTACTATAACGACTTTAGTCTCTAAACTAAAGAACTACGACGTGACTTCTATCT
>QYAH01000458.1:0-45512 GCA_003988945.1 Chaetoscypha palmicola
GGCTGCCGATGCTCACGGAGTTACACCATTATCCCTTCCTCCTCCACGTATATTCGATTCCCTTCAAGATACAAGAGATTACGCCCAGACACATGCGATRCGCGCCGGATACGCTTTTGTTACTAGCACAGGCAGTGGCGCCAAGCTCCCAGCGATACAATTAGTTAATTCAATCAATCAATTCAATTTTCACAACACCATAGCATCTATATACTATTAAGCGACGGTGAGGGAGCGACAGCGAGCTGTATTCTAAGGTTCCGCGCCTTTCTACTTCTCTCCCCTGTCCGATTATTTTCGCCTTACAAATCCACGYGTTTGGCAAAATCTGTATAGGGTTTAGTGCAGTGGAGCAGAGGGGAGGGCGTAGTGATTCCGAGGGGAGGGTATATTTGCACCCACGCCTCTATTCGCAAGGAAGCCCTATCGCGACGCATTGGTGATGTCCCCCCCCCTGTGTCCTCTCCACTACTCCGACCGCCCCTGGCGCTCATGCCCGCTCGAGTTTCAAGCACCTTCTCCTCGAGTCCTTGAGTCCTTGACTCCTTGTTGATACGAGCAATCGCGACAACTCCAGGCCAGGTCGTCCTAGGATTTATGATACGTGATGCACCCACGCATGGACGGTGGACTTTAGTTGGTTCATGACCATTGCATTTCTTCTCCTTCTCCCTCCTCCTCCCTCTCTTTCGCCCTCGCTTTCGATTCCAACATGCCCGACCTTCCCTCATCCCTTTCTGTTGCTTTGTACTCTGGAATGAGGGTTATATAGGGCCAGGCGCATCCGACATTCAACTAACTCTTTGCGTTGGCACTCGACTGTCATCACCCCTCCTTCGACTTCGACTGCCCACAATACCTACGGAGTACTCTGTATCTATCCGACACCGGGAGCATGCGCAAGAGCTGGCCTGCAGATGCATCCCCCTCAATCATATCTCTGGCCGCAAATTCTCCCTCTGTGAATCCTGGGCTGAGCAGCCTGAGCAAGAAAGGTAGAAGATGAGCAAACTCCGAGCTTCCGCGAAGTGGAAAGCAGAGGGGCCAAGTCGAACGAACACGGGATCGTCAATAAGAGGCCGCATAGGACCGCCAATTCCAATGGACGAGGAGGATTTCCCAATCCGGACGCCAGGATCTGGTATGGCTATCCCGCTAGGAGGTGATAGTGAAGAACAAATGCGGCTGAGAAGCTCAACGGGCACTGACCTGGGAAATAATACTCGAAGCACAATAGAACGCACGGCGGTTCCTGTGGGTACTCCCGTCGAACAATGGGAGAACGCGCGCCCCGCAGCACAACCAACACAGACCAGTCCTCACATTCCCGTGCGAAGTTCAACGACGAGTGTTCCCTCAAAAGCAAGCATGGCAACACCAGAGCGGAAGAAATCCTCTCTGAGGTCGGTGTTTGGGAAGCTGTTTGGGAAGAAGAGGAAGAGTAATGGCCCTGGCACTGGCACTGGCACAGGAAGAGCTTCAAGTCCAAATTCAGGTCCGCGCGCAGGGCAACATCGCAGCGTAAGTTGGGCTGAGTCTCCTTTCTGAATAAACATCTCTGACAAAAGAAAGGATCCTACTGCGTTAACTCGAAACCCAAGAGACTCTGTCAATAATCAGAAACGCTCTGTCTCTCTTCCAATCAATGAATACAATCGAGCCCTACGGTCACACTCGATCGTAGTTGATGCAGATGATCTCCCAAATCACGACGCTTCAGAGACGAATAATCGAGATTCCATAACTGCAGATGGACACAAGAGACCGAGAAGAGCTACGACACCAAGCAGACTATGGACACCAACGAGACCTGCACCTGGCTTTGCAGATTGGACAGGTCTGTCCCCTCGACCGGCAAGTAGCCACGCTCGAGGGAGCAAAGCAATCTCTGCAACTGAGGCCGAGTCTGGCATCGGTATGGCCGTAACCAGCGGCAGCAATCCCAACAGACGTTCCAGAAGTGTCGGCGAACTCAGAGCTATCATAACAGGACCCGCAACCGCAAGACGGAGAAGTGATGAAATCCGATACTGGCGAGAAAGCTATGACCCAGGGGTAATCTCCCCACTGTCCTCGAACCGAGCCGAGGATCCAATATTCCCAGATGAGGGCGATGATCCACACGTGGAACCTGAAGAGCCGCCTCAACCCTTCAATTTCGGTCCAATGGGTGAAATGGCAGGCATGAAAATTACGCAAGCGGCCAGCTTGGAAACGAGAGTTCAGCGATTAGAATCGAGGATGCAGAAAATGGAAACGGCGGTAATCCGTTTACATCGCCATCAATCTGCTGAAGCTTTACAACTCCAGGAACCTCCAAGGAGGAATAAACTTAATCATTCAGCCTACGGTAACAGACCAGCAACGGGCACCTCGGATTCATCCCTACCCAAACACGATCGACATCGTACGCTCGATACCGGAACCTACGGATCCCAATATCGATCTTCTTCATACGGATCTAGCCGACCTGGAACGGTCGATACGAACCATAACCAACATTCTCTTGAAAATTTCCCTCTGTCAACTCATGATCCTACCAACGCCTCTACACAAACCACCACTGGCCGTCCGCTATCCACGTCCACCACGATCCGCAACAACCCCTCCAGCTCTCCCACAATCTCCAAGGATGGTTCCTTCACAGCCGAACACCTCTCCTACCTCACCAACCTGATCATCAACGAACAAACAGCCCGCCACCAGCTCGAAACCCTCGTCCAAACCCTCGCCTCCCAAATCCAAACCATGAACGCCTCCAAAAACACCTCCTACCCAACCCCAGACTCCGAACACGGAACTACAGAAAATCTCCCGCGGAATCACGTCTTGAATCGTCGTGTTGAGAATTTCTCTAATTTCGAACACGATAGCTCAGATGACGAAGCGAGGTATAACGACGAAGTCTACCAAACACCGTTAGAAGACCGAGAACAGTTCGGCAACGGCGATGATACGTTTGGTGATGTGATGGGCGGTGCTTCTGCTACCGGCGAGCCGAAGATGACGAGTCGGACGATGAGTTTAAGTCGTTTGACGGTAGGGAAGGGGATGCAGCTTGTTTAGACGGCGTGATACCCACTTTTCCACATTTGACGCCTGGCAGTGATCTTTGGAATCCATGAGCGAGATGCATGATACCACGAGATCGACGAACGACTGACTGACTGACGGCCGGCCGGCGGAGACGAGATTTCCAGCAAGAACAAGGCATATATTTATCATCCAAGGTCAGCATAGCAAGCATAACATCGCATACCATTTCCTTTATTCGGGCGTGTAGTATAGTACCAGGCAGGCGGGTGGACGGGTGTGTTGTTTCAGGCGTTCGGCATTGGATATTCCCCACGCCCTTATCGGTGGGTTGAGTAGGATAAGCCATTTTTTGTTTTGGGCATGTGGATGTGGATGTTATTTAGGAGCGAGCGAGCGTAGATAGCGTGTGTAATACTGGCTAGTCATTAGCTAGGTAGTTATTTTAATAAGCGAATTTAGAGAGAATGTCTAGAGCGCTTGTCTTTCTGTTTATATATATCTGTGAACTTAGTAATCGATCGGCTGTGTAATTTGTGTTTATTCACCTATCTCTATCGCTAGTGATACTTACGATATTAAAATATGGCTCTTCTGTCTCTATATATATATATCTCTTACTCGGCGGAACTGTCCTTTTTTCGAGCGTAAAACAAGCTTTGTCTAAAAGAAGTGTGTGTGGTCCCCTTGTGGATACTATTATGGGTACTATCATGGGTCTATAGCCAACTATAGTACGTCTATATATATACTTCACCGTGCACCAACTTGGCACCAAGTGTTGTAAGAGATCAAAGCGCAGAAGGACAGTTCCGCCGAGTAAGAGATATATATATATATATAGAATCTAACTTAATCTTATCTTATCTTATATATCTACGTGAATAATTAATATTCGGTTTTCTATCTCGCTGTGTTAGGTTATGTCTTGTGGATATTCGTGTTGAGTTAGATAAGGTGCGTGGATGGTTAGATGGTTGGATGGCTGGATGATTGGTAGGTGGCTTTTGATGCTATAGGGTGGGATGGTATGGAGGGGTGTGGGTGTGGGTGTGGGTGGATGGGATGGTAAGGAGGGAGGGGAGGAGGGAGGAGGGTGGTAGAGGGAGGTAGATGGATATATAGGGAGAGAGAGAGAGAGGGAGGGAGGGAGGATAGATGGATAGATATACTACATACTACATACATACATCCATCCATCCATCCAAACACCCCTCAACGACCCCCTCCCTAACCCCTCTCAACTCTCTACAAACATTCATCTCTCATCTTCCTCTCTCTCACATCCCACCTCTAATCCTCCATCCTCCACTCACATTCCTCCTACCTTCTACCCTAAACACAACACAACCACCCACCTAAAAAACCCCATCCAGCATCCCCATCCCCATCCCCATCCCCATCCATCCATCCACAAACCCCATCATCCCTTCAACCCTACTTCTACAATCTCCCAGCCATCAACCTACCTAACCTAATCTTTCCACATATCCACTTCCACTTCCACTTCCACTTCCACTTCCACTTCCACTTCCACTTCCACTTCCACTTCCACTTCCACTTCCACTTCCACTTCCATTCCACTTCCACTTCCACTTCCACTTCTACTTCCACTGTGCCACACAATCTCCGCACTACAGTTCTCGTATATACTACACTCGCCGGACGATACTCCCCGCTATTACCTATTCCTAATATTTTTTTCTAGGTATGAAGTAGGAAGTAGGAAGTAGGAAGTAGGAAGTAGGAAGTAGGAAGTAGGAAGTAGGAAGTAGGAAGTAGGAAGTAGGAAGTATGATGGTAATGGATACGGATACGGATATGGATACGGATATGGATATAGGCAACTAGGTATTACAAGACAAGATGAGATGAGATGAGATGTAGGACGAGGACGAGGTTGCAGATGTGAAGAGGGTTAGTAGTAGCTTGTTAGAGTATAGTTAGATAGCGGATAGAGTAGTATACTAGATAAGCGGAAGAGAAGGAAGATATAGTAAGCAACCCCCCTAGATAGACATTTCAACATATAATTTTGATTTAGAGAGGGGATTAATTAATAGTAGGGAGGGAGAGATGGCAGGTATGCTACGTTAGAATGACTCGGATTAGGATCTCAGTAATAGATAGAGGAGAGTGGGACAGAATACAGAATACAGGATAGATAGGAAATATGCTTACGCAAAGAAATCAAGAGCGACATCGCAGAGAATTTTTCATATACTGTTAAACATTCTCCATATCTCATCACAAGGACGGAAGCTATCAACGCCCTCCTCAACCCCCCAATGAATTCCCCCTACCAACCACCCCCCTTCCCCCCAAACCCCGAACTATCCTCAATCTTCTTCTGCCCACCCCCCCTCGTAGGCCGCTGCTGCGCCGCCTCATGTTCATAAACATCTGTTTAAGATCATACATAACATCCGCATCCTCATTCCCCAAAAACGTAATCGCGACACCGCTCTTCCCAGCACGACCCGTCCGACCGATACGATGGGTATAGCTTTCAATGTTGGTAGACATGTTGAAATTAACAACCAGACTGACGTCGGGCACGTCGATACCTCTGCCTGCGAGATCAGTGGCGACGAGGACGTTCGTGGAGCCCGAGCGCACGGATGCGAGGGCTGCTTCACGCTGTTCTTGCGTTTTGCTGCCGTGGAGCGTGACGGAGGAGAAGCCCATGTGTTTGATGTCTCGGGCGACGGCGTCGCAGTTTCGCTTGATGTTGACGAAGACGATGATAGGGGGTTGGAATTCGCCCGAAGCGAGGATGTCGTTGAGGCGCTTCTTGCGTTTGTCTTCGCCGGAGACGAACTCGGCGCGTTGTTCGACTGTCTCGACTGCTTCACCGATGTTGCCGATGGTTACGATTGCTGGTCTTCGGAGGTACTTTTTGGCGATCTTTTCGACTGCGCTGGGCATGGTGGCTGTGTACATCATCGTTTGTCTGTATCTGTCTTTGCCGCCGAGATGYCTACTCATGGCCTGGGCATCTTCAGCRTCATCCGTATCTGGCTTTTCGTTGCCGACTGGAAGAGCGTCCAGAATCTTGTTGACAGATTCCTCGAAGCCAAGATCGATCATTCGATCAGCCTCGTCCATGATTATGTAGCAGCATTGACCAAGAACCAAGACTCGCCGTTCGATACAATCGACTAAACGACCCGGAGTCGCGATGATTATTTCCGCACCATTCCGCAAATTGTAAGATTGCTCTTCCAGCGAGTGACCACCAACAATACTAACACAAGTAAATCCAAGCGGTGTGGCAAATTTCCTCGCCTCCACTTCRATCTGCTGWGCCAATTCACGAGTCGGTGCTAAAATAATCGCATACGGTCCATCATTCTTGGTGTACTCATTCAGATCTGGTAATTCTGAAATATAAACAAGTAGTGGAAGTAAGAATGCTGCGGTTTTACCGGATCCAGTCACAGCAACACCGATCAGATCTCGAGCCTGTAACGCGACCGGAATAGCTGCTCTTTGAACAGCCGAAGGTTCGTCGTAGCCAACTTGCGCAACAACATCTAAAAGCCGTTTTGGTAATCCCGATTCCGACCAAGTCCTCATGGGATTGGGTATAGCACCACCCTTGGTACTGATATTGAAATCCTCCTTGAAGATGCGCCAATCTCTTTCTCGCATGTGCTCCAGCTTCTTTTCGCTCCAATGCTTGTCCAGAGAATTCCTTCCRGTCTGGTCTTCCTTTCTTCGTCGCTCCATYTCCATGATCTCCCTAGCACGAGCGCTTCCTGCTTCCGCATCTCGTTCTTCTAGAGCTTTTGCATATTTGAGTACTCCACCCTCGCTAGTATCCTCCGCAAATCCGCCCAATCGACCCCTTCCGTAGAAGTTCGCCTCAGCCCGGGCAGAATAAATTGGATTGTAATCAGGACTTGTATCCTCCTCAGCATTCCATTCGAAATTGAACTTCTTTTCAGTTGTCCGTCGTCGCTTCTTCTTTGCCGAGAAAGTAGACTGGTTCGTTTCTGCACCCATATATCTTGTCCGAATCAGGGAAGCCTGTGTATCATCACTATTTGCTGGTCGTTTCTCTCCAGCCAGAGAAGCTTTCCCTGTACTTGASGTCGGCTTAGGAGGTGGTGGCATATTTTCGTGTCGATTTGAAGCTCCATTCTGCCGTCCTCCAGGACCAGATGGTGGATCCCCATGGCGCATTGCTCGTGGACCTGTAGGTACGGAGGAAGAGCTTCGATCATCGTCCCTTTGCCTTGACCTGTTCCCATTCGATCCATCTTGATGTAAGTCGTTCGAGCGATTTCCGCGCGGAACAGTCGCACTTCTCTCAGCATCGGCCTTGCGCTTTGCTTCTTCGACCTCCTTAGCTCTCTTTTCCAGAGCTAGCTTTTCTCTAGCGGCTTTTGATAGGAATTTRGGCTGTGGTAAGATGGTTAGTAYAGGTCCATAGTATACTAAACACGCTTTGTGAACTGGTGGACCAAAAGCATATTGAGGGATTGTGAGACATACCTTTGCTGCGGCCTCATCTGCTTCTTTCTTCTTCTTGAGGATATCTTCGATACTGAGGGGCCCTCGATCGCGTGGTGCTCCCCATCCTGCCTTCTTCTTTTTGACTACTGGCTCTTCTGGGGGCGGAGGTAATGACTCTGAGGGAGGTGGAGGGGGGAGATCGCTAGGAGGAGGAGGTGCGAAGGTGTTCGGAGGTGGTGGAGGAGCTGTAGCATCTGGAGGTGGCGGCGGAGGGGAKGGTAGTCTTCCATTGATATCCATAGGAGGTGGTGGTACAGCGTCCCCATTCGTACCATTCATGATTTCTGCCATCGCAGTGCAAAACCCAGGTCGAGGAAATGTAGACTCTCAAATATTAGAAGCGCGATAGAACAGGTAACATGAAGAATATCTTCTGTGTATTCAAATCACTTAGCGCAATGAGAAAATTATTGKTGACAGCCCAAATATCCCAAGGCGAGGCGAGCAAGGCTGAAGCTTCCAACTCAGTCCAAACCCCATTACTAAGCGAGGTTCAAAAAGCGATACCAAATCCAACTACCATCCCCAAAGCCACCAGCAAAATGCACCCAACAACCATCAGAATGTCCCTGCTACGGTCCAAGCAATAYATAGAACTAGCCCAAGGCCTCCCACCCCGATTAACCAAATTCTTCGCGCAATACCCCCCGAAATCCATCCTCTCGCCCACCGATCCACCTCCTAGAATCATCTCATCAACAGCCACCCTCACACCCATCCCTCCACCTCCACCAGTCCTCGATGAGTCCGGCGCACCCCGCGTCGACTCGGCACAGCTCGAAATCGAAGCATTGGGATTCGAGAATCCATTTCGGCCGCACAAACACCCTGTGACGGGGAACTGGCACGATCCCAGATTCTCGCTGCGCAGACAGGCGGAGCTGACGAAACTTGCAAGGAAATATGGCGTGGAGGAGCTACTGCCGCCGACGGTGAAGAGTAGTGCGGCGAAGATGGCGAAGAGGGTGGAGAATGGGTTGAGGGTTAAGGGGACGGGGATTGGGCAGAAGGTTAAGGGGAAGGCTTCAGAGAGACAGATGAAGGGAAGGTATGTTCTAAGAATGAKGGCAGGGTGTTTGATGGCTCGCTGGAGTGCTGCGGGTGAGTTGGAAGTGCTGAATACTGATTTGATTGTGTTATGTAGGATGGAGAAGCGCAGAAAGGCTATGTTGGCTATGCCGCAGATGGTGCAGACTTGGAAGCAGGTATGTTCTATTGGAATCCTTTTTCGGATGTTGGAAGCTAATACGTTACGACAGAGAGGACATGGTCGTGGAAACAAGAAGTGGCCGAAATAGAGCAGTCGACTGTAACATCAGTGTGGTTCTGGCCGGATGTCAATGTGGACTTTGCCTGTATCAACATCATACCAAGTGTAAATTGCATACCTCAGGCGTTGTTAGCACTGTGGTGCAAATGTATATCATCGCTATTTGGCTGCTTAGAGCGACAATTGTACTCTCGCATGAGGTCTCTAATTCGGTTCCATATGCTCTATCTTTAGTTCTGAGTGGTTCCCCGCATTCTCGTTAGTGAACCAGCCCCTTGGACTCCCTCTAAGAAAGAATGTTACTTGGACTAGTTCCGAATGAGTCCTTGACTCTTAGCCTAGTTCTGACACTCCGCTGAGCCATTACCTTGGAGGCTGTCGCTCGCTACGGTATACTCGGCACGTAGAAATAGTGTATTCAGACCATTATCCATCTCACGAGCGCAGCGATTGAAGGCCTTCTTTGGCTCACATTCCGTCGACTAGTGGCCTAGCGGACTGTCAAGTCGTATCTATTTTCAACTAGTGATATAGGTTAGGACCTATTCTGATGCTCTTCGCGCTTTCTATTCCATGCTTGTCACACGGTATGCGTTTACAAGCGTGGTTTATTCTCTCTTGATCCCCGAAATCCCCTCTTTCTAACACATGGCTACGGAAAGCCACTTGGTGAAGTGGCACATACAGTATGTGCATCATAAGACGACCTTGAGGTAATGTTGAAGCTCTTCAATTCGACGAGGAAGAAGCTTCGGGCTTATGAAAGAGCTCTAGAAAACAAAACGGTTGGCCATTGTTGCTCATTCGACCTGCGAACTAGAGGGGGGAAGCTCAAAGTTATCCCAATGTATGAGACCACCGAATGGTATTTGAGGTCGGGACGACTCGGGTTCCTGATTCCATTGTGCCATGGCGGGAAATCACGGATTCCAGATCTCGTGATCAAAATGATCCGAGGCTGTCGATTTGGCCCGTGCTCCATGCTCTCAACGAAAATCCCCAACAAAACTGAAGCGTGGGATGCCCCCGGTCAATGCTGCTGGCAGGGTCCAATTCCCACCACTCCTATTCGTCAATGCAACGTCAGACGTCGACTTCCCCTGCAAGAGTCTGGAAAATGCATAGAAAGTCCAACCCTCGATTCAGATTTATCCTGCTCCCAAAGGTCCATGACATGTGGCATCTTCTGTTCCTGGATGAACCCTTGGTTGGAAAGGCCGATCTCATTTCCCAGTGTTTGGTCTGCTTTTGCATGTGAATTTGGAGGGGGGGAAGGGGGGCGATGGATGGGAAGCAGCCTCAATACACACACTGGATGCACACTGTTGTACAGTATTACCCGCCAGCGCAAGATGTGTGGGCAACATTGTGGGCTGAAGCATATATATAACAATGCTGTTAGTCGTCAGGTTTCTCCATAATAGACAAGCACCGAGGCATCTGCAGGCGATAATGACCTTGGGCGGTGAGGCCTGAGAATGCCGCCTTGCGCTGGTGTGAAGGAATAGGTGAGGAGGCCCCGGAGCATCTCCACAAAATACCCCTCCAAAGTCCCTAGATACTGTACTGTATCTACGGACTCTAACTGATGACCACGATGATCTGTGTTCTGTAGAACGCGAACGGGGAAAGACAGCAATTTGATATGTACAGTACAGCAGAAAGTGAGCCACGATGGCCAATGAGCGAGTACAGAACAAGATGATTGTGAAACAGATGGACACGAACATACCTTCACTCATACTTGGAAGTAATAATGATCMTCTAATCTTCTCGTAGAATATGGAATATTCGATTAATCGTATCGATCAATCATATCGATCGTCATTATGTGCGTTAGCCACTGACGGAAATCTCTTGYCTTCTGTAAAAGTCAAAGTCGAATGTGCATGTTCTATGAATGTTCGTTGGCTTGTGGAATGCTTTTCTGCCGAAACGGAAGCTGGGAACTGGGAACCCTGCAAGACTGACTGGCTGGCTGGCTGGCTTGCACTGCACCAAGGGGCCAACGATAAACTACTTCGTCCCCCCCGACCTGCAYCCAACTTCTTTTCTTTCTTCAACCACAACCCACCCACCTGCGCATCTTGTTCCTACCTACTGTCGCTGAGACCTGTGTACCTCTCGGTAAGTCATTATATACTACTTGCTACACGAAAATAAAACAATTGCTGACGTGCATCTCAAGTTCTCGCGCCTTATACCTCTCCTCCTCCCTCGAGTCAATACTCGATTCTCGTTGGTTCCCCAACAAAATAAATTCCAACAACCCACATTCCTTTCGGGTGCTCCTATACGCAACTTCGAACGACGATAAWMCTAATTGATCAATCSCCGGATTCCAAAAAGTACAATTTCCAGAATATCATTTGCCACAATGGCTTCCACCGCTCGGCCAAAGAATTCGGTTCTCAAGAGAACAATTACCTCCACCACGGACGACTCGGCCCCTTCAACGGCTCGGGGATCTCCAAATGACACACCACGCCAATCCCCRTCGTCTACCTCCCTCTCGTCAATGTCATCATTAGGTGATGWGAAAGAGCCTAGTTATGGAAAGCTTATTGATACTAAGGGCAATGAGTTCCAGCTCCCAGATTACACCGTCAACGATATTCGAAATGCCATTCCAAAACACTGCTACGAGCGATCTGGAGCAAGAGGTCTGGCGTATGTCGCCCGCGACATTGCATATCTCGCCACCACTTTCGCCATTTTCAACACATATGTTACTCCAGAATACATTCCTTCGACACCAGTCCGTACCGGTCTCTGGGCTCTTTATACAGTGTTGCAAGGGTTATTCGCTACTGGAATTTGGGTCCTTGCGCACGAATGTGGTCATCAATCATTTTCTCCGTCAAAGGTTTTGAATGATACCACTGGATGGATCTGTCATTCCGCTCTTCTCGTGCCTTACTTCTCCTGGAAGATCTCCCACGGCAAGCACCACAAGGCTACCGGCAACATGGAGAGAGATATGGTCTTCGTACCAAAAACTCGTCAAGACTACGCCTCCCGTATTGGAAAACTCGTTCATGAGCTTGACGAGTTGACGGAAGAGACTCCCATTGCTACCATGATTCATTCCGTGGCTCAACAGCTCTTCGGGTGGCCATTGTATCTCATTTCCAACGTTACAGGACACAATAACCACCAGAAGCAGGTCGAAGGCCGCGGTGTTGGAAAGTCCAACGGTTATTTCCGCGGCGTGAACCATTTCAATCCATCCAGTCCTCTCTATGAAGCTAAGGATGCAAAGCTCGTTCTTTTGAGCGATCTTGGTCTCGCTATCACTGCCAGCGTTCTCTACAAGCTTTGCCAGACCTTTGGATTCCAAAACATGCTCGTGTGGTATTTTATCCCATATCTCTGGGTAAACCACTGGCTCGGTGAGTCCTTTTCGCCCGATCGTGAAATCCGTGTCACATGCTAATTTTGTACTAGTCGCCATCACTTTCCTCCAACACACCGACCCAACACTTCCCCATTACTCCGGTGCCAGCTGGAACTACGTTCGTGGTGCCGCTGCAACTATCGATCGCGAATTCGGTTTCATTGGCCGCCATCTCCTCCACGGCATTATTGAGACCCACGTCCTACACCACTACGTCAGCACCATTCCCTTCTACCACGCCGATGAAGCAACTGAGGCCATCAAGCCAGTCATGGGACGTCACTATCGCGCAGATGTCGAAGGTGGCTCTCTCGGCTTCTTGAAGAGCTTATGGACCAGTGCTCGCTGGTGCCAATGGGTTGAGCCATCTGAAGGTGCCATCGGAGAAGGAAAGGGCGTCTTCTTCTTCCGCAACCGCAACGGCCTCGGCGTTCAGCCAGCGAAGCTGAAGGCATAGATCCTCGGCCTCTAATATCAGAAAAGCGTCAAGCGCTGAAACTTGCAAGACATGATGAAAAGAAACAACGGCAGTATTTGTTAATTGCGTTGCATGCGAATCTGCGTTGAATGGTGTTAGGGAGTTGGTGCGAATCATTTTGTTTTCGCGGTTTCTCCAATTCTAGATCGCTCACTGCATGGATATACATTTTAGCCAAGCCAATGGCAAGCAAGCAAGCGATAGATCGCGTAAGAAGTGATTAGAATGACACTTCTGAGATAAAAGCATGCTTTGTTCGTCGAGAGTGAGCAAGTGAATAAGTACGGTAGTAGCTCGTGGCTTGGAAGTGGATGAAGGGCGAAGGAGGGATTGTAGATAACTTGGTCACAGATTTAATACATACAAGACATCAAAACACTAAAGACCGTTCCCTGATTCGTCTACTAGGATTTATCTATAAAAATGATCTGGGTTTTCGTACGTCGTTCGATCTGAGACAATACCTACCTATACTGCCTTCCATTTAATACATAGTACATTCCAAGGTGCGGTGCTCTATATTATATCTATATATATATATACATCAATATCAATACACAAAAGGCAAGCCAAGCAAACAGCAAGTCACTAAGACCTGCTCCATCCATCCTCACTTCATCTCATCCAATCATCAGTCCTCGAAATCCCACGCTGGAATAGCGTATATCTTCACTTGAAATCTCCCGTACCTACATATCCATACCTTCCTTCCTCCTCCTCCTCCTCCTCGAATATTCATAACACAACAAGCAAATCTCACCCACCTAACTGTCTCTAACACTAGATATCCACGACGGGGCGAGAAATAACCCATATAACCCACATAACCCCTCGTGCATCTTCTGTACCGTGGTTTAGATCATACACGAAAGAAAATCCGCGTTATTAACACATGAGATATATCTCAAAGATAGATAGATAGATAGATATACAGTACGGTACAGTACAGTACAGTACTATTTCGAGTCTTGACATGGGGTGGAGGGGGGGGGGGAGGGCGATGGGATAAGAAATATAGATCTGTTTATTTGTTTATTGGTTGTTAGTTTGTTGGTTGTTTATACTGTTGAAGAGATAGTGGATATTAGTAGATAGAGAGATGCAAAGACGGGTGAAATCGATTGCGAATATACCCGAAATACCATCTGTCTTCCTCCCTCCCTCAACCCATCAACCCATCTACCTCCTCCATCCATCCAGCATCCCCGCAACAAGCTGAACGATGCATCCCGTCACAGCACAGCACATCACATGATATGATATGCAGCCGCAATCCGAAAAGGAAACTCAACTCAGATATCCACAGTACTTGCGACTGCCTATCTGCGGCAGCAATGATGTGATGTGGTAGCTTAGAGCTGCCTTCTATACCCGGTAAGGATTTACACGAAATGCTATGGACCAGGTTGGCCTGAAAGATGGTGAAATAGGAGTTAAGAAGAGGATATCAGGGACATGGGTTTTATACTGTGCTGTACTCTGTACAACTGCCTGTTTTCGAGCGCAAAATAAGCTTCGAGTAAAAGAAGTGTGTGTAGTCCTGTAATAGGTATTATTATAGGCACTATCATGGGTCTATAGCCAACGATAGCATGTCTAGACATCGACTTCACCGTGTATAACTTGGCATCAAGTGTTCTAAGAGGTCAAAGCGGAAAAGAGGCAGTTGTACAGAGTAAGAGATACTGTGCTGTACTCTGCTATCCCACGCTAGGCTTTTTTACGAACTATAAAACAGCTCACCGTCAGCTCTTGAAGTTCCCATCTCAGATCAGACTTAGAAGCAGTATACAGAAATATGTCAACAGCTCTGGGGTATGGCTAAGTAAGATAAGTGATGTCGTATATCATATACTACTCCGTCGTATACAGTCCTCCAATACTGAAAGACGCACATTTATATATCCTCATAGACTGGTGTTGTCTTCCAACCAGTCGACTATACTCCACATCTAGTATCCAATCGGGTTTTGATTATTTCAACGTTCGTATTTCGGTAGGCTCTCATCGTGTGCGGGGGGTGCCGAAGGGCCAGGGAGGTAGGGGGTGTTATGTGCAAAATGCGCTCCGTATTCATCGTCTTCGTTTAGGACAGGTGCGGAGGGGGCTTGGTTTGGTGGATGTTGACTGCTGCCTCCTTCACCTGCGTTGTCTTCGTCGTTTGGAATGTGGTCTGAGGGACCACTCGCTTCTATGAGGAGACGACGGCGYTCCAATTCTTGTTTGTCGTCTGTTGGATGGGAAGCAGCGTTGGGGTGCAAGTCTTTGAGCGGTGGTGCTGAAGGAGGTGGTGCTGGAGGAGGTGGTGCTGAAGGACCGGAAGGGGTTTGAATGGTCGAATTGGGATCACGATCGAGAAATGGCGGCGGCGCGCTAGGCCCCGCGCTAGGTGTTATGCTTTCAGCTTCATAGAGATCTTCTATAGGCTCAAGAGGATGTGCTGATGGTGCTGACGGTCCTGCACCCGGTCTAGATGAAGAGGACTCCCCGTATCGATAGTCCRTTGGAGGTTGACTTGGTAAAAGCCTCTGCTCAGCTCGTCGAATTCTCTCTTTTTCGCTTAACCCCGCTTCTGCTTGAATCTCTGGCGGAGGAACTTGTACTTGAGCATGCGCAGGTGGTTCAGGAGGATAATAATGTTCTTGGTTGTAATCGTACTCTGGTCGCGCATAGTATTCGGAATACTCGTCATCGTAATGATGCTCGTGGTATGGATAAGGATTTTGGCTTCCACCATTCTGCTCCTTTGATTCTTGAGGATATATTTCTTCGGAAATGGCTTCATGTCTAATGGATTTCGGTGACTCCACTAACAAATCGTTCTCTAGCCTCTGTAGGTTACTATTACCCCTTCCACGTCTTCGGGCGCTGTCGGTTGATCCTACAACAACTTCAAAGAGACAAGCAACAACGCTCTTCTCCCGTCTGATATGGTCGGTGTCCACAATATTGGCGCCCCATGCCGCCAGCATATTAGCATTAGCATCACTCCTAGAGCCGGTTGGGTTAACACCAAATGGAGTCACTGCTCCAACTCGCGGAACGTGTCGTTGTTGACCCGAGAGCTTTCCCCCGAGGTCGACCACCACTTCAATCATGTATTTAAAAGTTATCATCTGGCCTGGAACTCCAGATATCGTTGGAAATGCATCCTCAGGAACGCGAACGGTTGCGTTGATCACTGTTGTGAGGCTTACCGGATCAACAAGGATGGGGGCGAATGTTTGAGCGAGATCCTTGCGAAACATACTACTCGACCCTGCCGATGTCAAAGAAAGTCCACCAAGACCAGTCTTGGATTTGGGATAGTATTCCTCATGCTTCAGTCTCTCGGCTTGCTTTCCTTTGATATCCTTGAATAGTGAAAGAGGAGGAGCGGAATCAATTCTTCCTTGTCTGTAAAGAGTAATAATAACACCATGCATGCTTTTCAGAGCCTTGCAGTGCTTTATAGACACCTTCACTGGTATATTGTCCCCAGGCAGACATCCAGCTTTGAGACACTCAATCGTTGCAGTGATCGTCTTTTCAGAGAGAGAGACTTTGCTTCCAGTTGCCGCGCTCTCTCGACCAGATCTAGTAGCCGTTGACGGTACGGGTCCAAGTTGAAAACTGAGGCCCGTACTACTACTGACGGCACTATCCCCGCTTGTTCCTGTACTATGGACACTGTGCACCTCGCTTGGTGCAGGACTTCGAGGGTTCGCATTGTGATCCAAAGAGCCAGACTGGCTCGCAGATTCCTCTGGGTTGGGCGAACCTGCCGTTCGTGCTGCCTCGCTCCCAGAGCTTGGATCAATCACTTCCTGAGGGCTCCCTTCCTTGGCCTTCACGGTCTTCTTCCTTCTAGGTCGTCGTGCGATAGGTTCCAACGATATCGTTCGCGGTTTTGGTGCAAGCATCGGTCCAATATCTACAGTCTCCACAAGATTTATCTTCTGATCGCAACTCGATGTTGCTCCTATGGACGTTGGACGTGTAATCGTAGCAGTGATCAAGTAGGATATAGTGCCCCTCTCAAACTTTAGTCTCGTTAGTAGGATGAACATCGTGTTGATTGCGATCAAGGCTGGGAGCTTACGTCAATGCTCGTGGGAAGGCCTTTCCTTGGGAACTCCAGCTCGAAATTGAATTCGTAGATGCCGGACTCAAGGCGACCCTCACCGCACAGCGTTACCTCGTCATTGAATAGTGACGCATGGCCGTGTCCAAAGTATTGTGTTTTTCTAGGATCGCCCGCTGCCGCCAATTCTGGATCGATGACCACTGGTTCATTTGCATCGTTAGGATTCCTGAAAACTCGCACCATGCCATGGAGGCAGACAGTGAGGTGTGTGATTCGAACCGGCTTGACGACGGTGAGTACCACAGCGCCCTTGACCAAGTCCCCGGGCGAGTACTGTCGATGAGGTTCATCGGGGCGGATGTGAAAGTCGGTAAGGTTTCGCGTTCGGGATTTCAGAGGATTCGTCAGTCTCGACAACAGCGACCGACCGGAAGATACAGCTGGCGTCGTCGTCGATACCGTTGGAGTGGCATAGGCGCACATGCTCTGCTTGTTGATGTGTTTGTTGCCAAGAGGTTATTCGTGATGCCAAGTAAATCCGGATACTTGACAGCGGTCACACGTAAAGTACTGGCTGAGGATGCGAACAGTCTGGCGACGACCCAAGACTTGGTGGAACGACAAAATGGCCCGGCTCCCGCAAGTGTTAATCATCAATGTAATAAATGTCGCAGACCATGCCAAAACCACCACAACCGTCAGGCCATTTGCAAGCTGGGTATTGGTGAGTTCGGGGCATAGAATGGGAGAGAACTGGGGCGAGAGGTGAAGAAAAGCACCAAAGGCGGCATAGGAGGTGGAGTGGAGAGAGCTGGACTGGACTGGACTGGACTGGATAGCGCTGGCTGGCTGGTACTTCTATGAGACGCGTACGAGTGCCGTAGCAGGATGAGATCCGGTGCAGATGGTGGGCGAGCGAGTCTCGAGGATGTGAGTTTCTCACACACGAGGGGGATCGCGGAGGGTCTTTGGTCTCTGCTGTCTGCTGTCTGCTGTCTGATATGTCGGGTCGGGTCTCTGGTCTCTGGTCTTTCCTCAGAGGTGCTGGCCTGGTGCGGTCTGCGGTCTCCACCTGCGTCTCGAGGTGGTGGGCGAGAGCCAGGACTGAGAGGGAGATACTCCCGGAGGCCAGGATTAGTGACGCTGTAACTCGGTGCAGTCACTGCAGTAAAGTCTGAGCGGGTGTATCGAGATGTCGTATCCAGCACCACACACGGTTGGACGAACTTACAAGTACGTACAGGTGCAAGAAGAAGGAACAAGATGCGTCGCCGTTGAAGGAAACAGTGGACAAGCAAAAGAAATGTCCAGTTTGCAATGATATGAATCGAAATCCTACGAAGTAGCATCTCATGGCGCGGCCACCGAGTCGCGGACGTGGAGAATTCCCCGTACAACCGCCTGCGCTCCGCGATGCGCGATGTGATGTGATGGTTTGAAATTTGAATGCGCAAGAGATGGTGGCTGAGCCGTAGTCTACATACTTCGTACGTCGGGTGCTAGCCATCACTCGTCAGGACGGATTGGGAGACAACCTCCTCCGCCCATAGTAGTAGAGCATTTCAATACTGCACATGAAGAGAATACTGCATCTTCCGCGAAGCACTACCGTATCTCCAGTCTTGTCCATGGATATTAGAAAGTCCGGGGATGGGGTTTCTCCCGATTGTTGTGCTTCGTATTGTACTGCACCCCATAAACTGGTGAACCGTACAGGACCAAAGTAATCCCGAGGAGTCTCCAGAGTCTCGAAAGCTAGCTGACTCGTCTTCACCACCACACTCCAGATCGCATCAAAATGCTCTCAGCTCAGAGGATGGTACGATCCTGCAGCATTCCCTCCAACATCCATCGAGTCGGTGAAGGCTGGGGCAAGCGCACAGCGAGACCGAGGTTGTGATTCCCGTTACTTGTATGCCGCCTACGGAGTATACCACGGATGGGTGATAATAAATCCGTTGCGTTGAGTGGCCAGATGAGGGAACAAACCACGAAGGCCAAGGGGCTCCATTGCCTCGCTCCTGTGTATTCCTGTACTTGTCTGCCGCCCAGCCTGCTTCCTTTTGGCCACGCCAAACAAATGCGGAACCTTAATCGATCGATCCAATGTGCAGGTGGTCGAAAAAGCTTGACTCGATAGGATAGGTGGGCTGGTGGCGCGGATGTGCGTGCAAGAATGCTTGATGCTTGATGCTTGAAGCGATCCCTTTGCATTGTGACACCATGCAGCAGCAGCCTCGCAACATGCCTCCATCCGCACACTTTGGCGACATCGGAGAATAGCCCGGCCGTTTGGTGCTGCCATCTGGATTCTTCTCGTAGGAGCGTTGAGAGTCAAGACCTTATCTTGAGACGATTGTACAATGTGTCTCACAATGGCAGCGACCATGCTGTGTACAACCTGGAGTCCCATCGCTCTTGCTTCCACGAGGAATGTATACTCTGTAGGCTACATGGGAGGAMGAAACCTTCGTCTAAGGCATGGTAGCCGGTAATAGCAACAGCAAATGCCAGGTAATTGCTAGATGGGAAAGAAGAAACAAGCCATGTATCTCGTAGGCCATCAAACCCTAGCTCTAAGACAGCATATCACGACTTCAAATCGGATTAGAATGCTGATTCATCRTGCAGGGCAGCAGAGATCCTTCAAGCCTTCTCCTGGTACGTATTCATCACCGCATGTCCTTTCCATGATATCCGCCGTTTGACCTCGATCACCTGTCAGGTTTGAGATGAACGACTCCATAGCCTCAATATTGTCGGTCCATCTAATCGCTCTATCCTTCGTCTTCTTCGTTTCCTCAATCTTGTGCAGAATTTCGGCCGGATCGTTGTCACTATAACAAGCTAATTCCTTGTCCAGAGCAGCCATCTCTTGTATGAGAGTGCCATGTTCTTCCAAGAGATTGGTACGGTCCATGCCGCTGCCATCAAGCATCTCATCATCATCTTCGCGTTTCGCGGTCTCTTCTTYRATTTGTTTCTCCGTRTGGGCGATAGAGTTCGAGAGTTTGGTCTCTTCCGCCTTCAAACTATTGATCATGTTCTCCTTGGTCTTCTTCGCATCCGATGTGAAGCACCAATACCAATTCCCACTACCAATCTTCTCCACTCGAATGAGGTTTTCATCTTGGAGAGCCTGCAGATATTCTTTGACTTGCATTCCGTTGATGGACGCGACTGATTGAAGCAATTTCTCCAACTCCTTCAAAGTGTAAACATTCATCGATTCTCTGAACCAGTCGAGGATCTTAGCTTGCTTGGCAGCTGGTGGTAGATTCTTGGGAGCCTGAGAAACAGTCAGTGGTATGACTGAAAATACCAATGGTGTTGAGCTYACCATTGTACACAAGATGTAYTGATGCGTCGATGACTTGATCTTCCTTCTCTCCGCTTCGAACGTTCGAAATTCGCATAAGCCGTTCGTCTTGTTGAAAAGGAATCAATGTCGAGTCTTCTTCCGCCTCAAAGAAACCCAATCTGGCTTTCACGTCTTAGATGGTTACGCGGGTGTGGTTGTTGTTTGTGGTTGTATCACACTTGGTGACGCGACCTTTAGGAGAACGCGGAAGGTTAGGAGAACGCGGAAGGTGAGGGCAGCCTGGCGACGGAATCACTTCAACGGACMACTGCCACGCGATRCCCAAAACCAAGCGAGTAGGTCGCTGCAAAACGTTTGAAAATTGTGTTTTCACTCGATTGGTCCGTCTTCATAGCTCAATCTTGTCACTTCTAGCATATTGCAGTCTCCGTTATCGTCTCTATCAAAGCATGCACTTTCTCCTTTTACTCTAGCATGAAATCAAGGCCTACAAGTTGCCTTGGAATCTGAACTGTCCTTCTGAATACAGACATTACGTCGGATACGTCCAGCCGATGTACAGTACATCAACAAGTGGCTCGCCATCGTACCCATCACCCTCCCAGATACATTCGTAAGCTTGATCTTCCTCTGCCGACAATGTGTTCAAGCTACTATCAGAATTACCTGGTAGAATGAGATACAGCTGGCTCTCTCTACCGACACAAATTGTCCCCCTCGGTCCATTTTCTGTTGGTCACGAAGGATGCGAGATGACCAAGCTCTTCCAATCGGCCACAGAGAATGTCAGCTATGAACCGCTTGCATCAAGGAGAGCATACATACTTGAGTACCTTTGGCGTCACGCTTATATACAACCCAGCACTCTTCAGCATTCACTTTCTCCCGATTATGAACTCAGATTCCACTAAACTAATCCGCAGCTTGGTATTTCTGGTTCAGAGTCTCGCTTCCTATTAGTTTTTCGAAGGCTCTGATGCCTTTTGCAATTAGCAATATTGTAGTGCCGGCTCCAAAGTCCGTTTTTTCGAGGTCCTTACCACTTCACCATCCGAGGATCGCTAAATTACATTGATGCCATGACGCGAGATCCATAGAGGTAGGTAGGATGGATAGGAGAAAACAGTAATAAGTAAAAGGTGAACTCAAGCTAAGCTAGTCTCACCACTTCAAAATTCCCAGCAAAGCCATCTCCAAAGCGACCATCACGTCCGCTTAACTAGCACGCCATCCACAATTAACATTCACCTCTCCGTCCCCGTTCCCGTCCACCCACCAACCCTCCACCAAACCCTCCCGCAGCTACTTCGGCGCTCTTCATCAAATTCACACCTTATATATTACATCCCGCGTTTTCCCTCCGCCAATTGGCAACCCAGAAAAAAACAAAATGGTCTGCTAAAAAAAAGAATAAGAAGCTCAAAGAAAAAAAACATAAGAGAGCCACAGACAAAACTCCCAAAAAAAGAAAAAGAAAGAAGGAGTAGTAGTTAGATAGAACAAAAACCAAATGTCAACAAAAAAAAAAGAAAAAAAAACAAGAAGCTCAAAAAAAAAAACATAAGAGAGCCACAGACAGAACTCCCAAAAAAGAAAAAGAAAGAAGGAGAAGTAGTTAGTTAGGAAAAGACGTAGGGGGACGCCCCGAACTTTTTGCCTTTTTAGGAATCGGGTAACGATAGAGGGGGGGTGGCAGGGATGAGATGAGATGGGATGAGGCTTTATAATTTTAGACAGGAGGGGATATCAGGGAGTGATTAGGAGTCGTGGGGGCAGCCGTGAGAGTAGTGGATTTGCACGACGTCATCGCGGGCGACGCTTTTGCTAGGTTGGGAATGCGATTGGCGTTGTTTTCGTTACGCCGCTTTCTGATCGCTGTGGAAGGTGAATAGCGATGTATATTAGGAGTGTGACGGCTATTATAGCAACGACCTTGTGTGTAGGAGCTATCAATGTAGGCATGTCCGTTATAGGGAGGCTGTTGTTTGGGATTAGTAGTGTGTATTGTTAGGGAGATTAGATCAGTGGGTAAGAGTAGAGATGTGATACTAGAGAAACTGGCGGCGTGGCAGGTCTTGGTCACTGAACTAGTATATCCGAGTAAGTCCTTCGCATAATTGTGTAGAAGTGATATCGATGTTGATCTTGGGACAGGTCAGAGAGCTACAGTAACCGCTGTCTCGAATCCTTAATACTCCACGGGTGAGTCCGCGGATGTCTCTGCTAGACAAAACAACGGATGGGTTCAGAGGTGCTATTGTAGTAGCATGGATTACCTTTGGTATGTCACTTGTCACTATCAGTTCCCCATCTCAAACGTGCACTGTGGCCATATAGCTAGCTACGGGCTTCACTTAACTTAGGCACGGCAGTTTCCTTTAGTATTCCAAGCTCTACCCTTAGTATTTCATGCACGTAAAGTAAGGAAAACTAAATACTCTTTAGGGAATACTCTTCCTCGCAGAAACCCCCCGCTGTCTCATTCCTAAAGGGCGCAACTCCGCCGCCCTATCAGTTCTTGGACAATACCACGGAAATGTCAACCGCGAGAGTTCCGTCGTGTAATTCAAATACCAAGAGATGCTCTCCACGATCAAAGTCCATATTGCTACTAAAGAGACAAAATAGAGTGTGCTCTGGAAAGGGACAGGCAATAAATAGAGTGTTTATCAACATCTGGTTCGGTATTCGCGAACAGTGGAGCTACTATCTCCACACGGTAAGCGAACGTCCCAGCCCTCCAACAAAGAGGTGATGTGAAAATGCTACGACGCTAGCTGATTAGATATAGAGATCAAACGACGGAGATATAACCACTATCTTCTCCCGAAACCTTATAACCATCTCCTACCCTACTAATGCTAATCTAGGTAAAGTCCAGCTACACTTTTCACTCCTCTCTCCTTTGCTAGTCTCTTAGTACCACACCATCACGCAACAGAATCCCAGGAACGTCGCACCCTAGACAATTCCAATCTTCAAGCCTCACGCTTCCAAGTTCACTGACCTGCATGCATCAATATTCGACTCTACCAATAAGCGAACAATACCACACTTTCGACAAGATGTCTGGCGTAAATTGCCTCTCATATCTGGACGCTTGGTATCGTAGGGCTTGGAAATGTGACATGGAGAAGGGGTCGGTATGCCGATGTTCTTCTTAAGTGTTGAATTATGCATAATCTCATCCTTGGCTTTAGAGCTCTCAAAGAAAGTACCCCGCATTAAGTCTTCTCATATACAAAATACCTCTCATATTTTCTCAGTAAAGCTCATCACTAGTAGTTTGCTCATCTCGTCCGAATGCGTTGGAATTTAGTATTTGGAGTCGGCCTCGCTGCCAAGCTAGCGGCAGGAAAGCGCCTACCATCAAGCGCATTCGGTGTTCCAGGTGTAGGCGGCGTATTCGATTATGTCGGTAAGTGAGCTCTCAAGTTCAGTTCAAGCACAACTCTGATATCTCAAAGTGGTCGGTGGCGGTACCGCAGGCTCAACCATCGCCGCCAGACTGAGTGAGAGCGGTTCCGTAGCCGTGATCGAGGCAGGCGGGTTCTACGATCTCGACAATGGAAACATGAGTGTCGTGCCCTTCAACGCCAACCTCATGGGCACGATATCGAGCGCGGAAAATTACCCTCGCCAGCCGTTGGTTGATTGGGATTTGCTTACTGTCCCTCAAGCATCCGTTGGGGGTGCGCGTCTTCATTATTTTCAGGGGAAGACACTCGGTGGTTCTTCTGCTGTTAACTCAATGGGTTTCCATCGCGGCTCTAAGGGTGCTTATCAGCGATGGGCTGATCTGGTTGGCGATCAGAGCTATACTTTTGATAACCTCCTGCCTTATTTCAAGAAATCTTGTGATTTTTCGCCACCGGATCTGGAGAAGCGAAATGCTCCTAATGCCACGCCGATCTATGACCCAGCGGCTTTCAGCCAGACTGGAGGACCGCTTCATGTGTCGTATCCTAACTGGGTCGATCCGACGGTGATATGGCTTTCGAAAGCTCTTGAGCAAATTGGGCTTCCGAAAAGTCCAACGGGCTTTAATAGTGGATTTCTCTCTGGTTATACCGGCTGGGCGACAGTGACGATTGATCCTACTGACGCTACGAGGTCATCCTCATATTCCAGTTTCCTGAAGCWGGCATTAGACCAGACGGAKATTATAGTCTATGCACATGCGCAAGCTATGAAGATAAATTTCGATGGGAATAAGAAAGCGACAGGTGTGTTAGTCTCTACCGAGGGTCTGGAATATACTATCTTGGCTAGGAAGGAGGTCATTGTTTCTGCGGGCGTATTTCATTCTCCTCAGTTGCTCATGGTATCAGGTAAGCTCGAAAGTGTATACTCGACTTAATGATTAGACTAATTCTGAACCAGGCATCGGCCCCAGATCTATCCTGGAATCCCACAACATCCCCGTACTATCCGACCTCCCAGGTGTCGGACAAAACCTCTGGGATCCAATATTCTTCCGCATAAGCAACCAAGTCAACACACTCAGCGCAGGATCTTTCCTCTTTGGTCCCAACGCCGCCGCAGTCTTAGACGACTACCTCTCCAACGCCTCCGGTCCATGGACACTCTCCGGCGGACATTTCGCATTCGAGAATATCCCTCACGCTCTACGTAAGAACTTCTCCAACTCCACGAAAGCAGCACTATCAAAATTCCCTTCAGACTGGCCGGAAATCGAGTATGCCATCGCCGGCACACGGGGTACAAACGGTAGCACAGAAGGCGCATTCGCAGCTATCCTCCTCTCGCCCCTCTCTCGCGGTAACGTCAGCATCRGCAGCTCCAGCATGAAAGACCAACCCCTCATCGACCTAAACCGRCTCTCGCACCCCTCCGATCTCGAAGTCCTAACCGCAGCCTTCAAACGCGGTCGACAAATGTGGAATACCACCGCAGCACGCACGATCAAAGTCGGGCAGGAAATCATGCCTGGCAATACAGTGCAGACGGATGCCGAAATCGCGCAGTATATTCGGGAGAATCATTTCTATATCTGTCATGCGAGCTCGACGTGTTCGATGGGGAGMCGGAATGATACGATGGCTGTGCTGGATTCGGGCGCGAGGGTGTATGGTGTTACGGGGTTGAGGGTTGTGGATAATAGCGCGATTCCTTTTGCTATGCCTGGGCATCCTCAAGCGTCGGTTTATATGCTTGCGGAGAAGATTGCGGATGTGATTATGAATGAGGGTTGAGTGCTGCGAATATCTTGAGATGGTATGGTGATATACATATCCCCGGCAAAGGTATAAAAACTTCTCGACGTTCGAGAAAATCGGTTAAGTCTATTCAGGGGGGACAGGCTTGGAGGCTGTTGGGTCGACATTAAGCGAGCTGGATTTTTCATTGCATTCATCAGATACTCAACCAACAAACAAGCATCAACTCCTATGAATGTATTTCATTATCGCATTTTCCCGCTCACTTTTTCCGCTATCATTTTCTACAAGTACAAGAATAATCGAGCGCTCAAAGACCCTTTCCTGCAACTCCGACGAATGCGAATTTTCGTCAAAACGCCAGTCCCATTCAAATGCTCACATGCTCCTCATCCTCATGCCAAGTAATCAGACAATCGCCGTGTAATTTTCCCAGCCCGTATTATACAAAAACAACCATGATCATCTCGCTCGGTGACTGCGATGGCCCCTATCTCTCGTCTTCTTGCTCTTGTCTCGAGGAAGCTCGACGGGAGTGTCACGTAATTCCTCCGTCATAAATTTTAGCATGTAATCGTCGGTGGATCTGACACGCTCTCCCCATGCATTTAGCTCATCTTCGTCTACGTCGATTGCCTCTTCGATCATAGGAGTGTCCGCGTTTGCCGGTGTGTCCACAACATCCCGTGGGGTACCAGCTGCCGCAGGTGTTGCAGTTGCCGTGGCTGCGTTTTCATCAAAATCTGCAGCGTCTGTCTCGTTGATCTCCTGTTCCGCAACACGAGCAGCAGCTACATCCTCGCGATCCTCGGCCTGCGCTAGAACGCGTTGTACATTCTTGCTGTTATCGGGACCACCCAGGACTCTGTCCATTGCAGCGCTGGCTGCTGCCGCATCCTCGTCGAGCGGCGCAGCTTGCTCCTCTTCCACAACATCCTGAACGGGGGTCTTGTTGAAGTAGTCAGTTGTAAACTCTCCCTCTTGAATGACCACATCATCCAGCATACGCTTTTGGTTGGCTTTTCGGAGGATATTGGCCTCGATTGTGTGCTCGGAAACTAGTCTATAGATGTGAACATCTCGGGTCTGGCCAATACGATGACATCGATCCTGGCATTGTTTGTCCATAGCAGGGTTCCAATCGAGATCATAGAAGATGACGGTATCTGCTCCAGTCAAGTTTATTCCCAAACCACCAGATCGACTTGACAGAATGAAAGCCAATATACGAGTATCGTTGTTAAAGCGATCGGTCAGGATTTGGCGCTGCTCAACTTTGGTATTTCCATCTAGTCGCAGGTACTTATGACCGTGAATGTTCAAGAACTGCTCGAGAATGTCAAGCACCTTTGTCATTTGGGTGAAGATGAGCACACGGTGACCACCACTTTGCAACTTCCGGAGGAGTTTATCCAGAGTTTGCAACTTACCACAATCGTATTGCAGTAGACGCTTATCGGGAAATTGAATTGACAGTCGCATTCGTGCTTCATGATATGGATCCTTCTCGGATATATCAACCGACGATTGTATTGCATTAACTCCCTTGGCGGTCAGGGCTAGGGTGGACATGTCCCTTGCTACAACAGGAGGCGTCACGCAAGCAAATTTTCGAATAGTATTATCAAGCATCTCGGATCGCAAAGCAAGTGTGGGGACCATTTCGGCGAGTACAGGCGAAGCGTTGAAGAACCAATTCGACCACTGACGGCGCCTTTTTGGCTGTGGTTTGAATGGCCGCTGATCAAGCCCCAAGTTGAGGAATTCCAACATCTGTTTCCCGTAGATAGGCTTCTGTTGCCTGCGAAGAGCATTGAGATAGACGCAATGTTGAAGCTCCTCAAATCTACCCCACCGCGAAGCACTTTCTAGGTAGACTAGATTTGAGTTGGCAGTAGTCGGGTTCAATTGCGTGAAAGCGTTTGATGCTCTGTTGCGCTGTGCCTCGCGCAAATCCATCAAGTGACGCTGGGCGCTGAGGGCAGCACTTCGCGTGGTCACAGCACCCGAGAATCGCTCGTGTTTAGTCGGCACCAAGTTCAAAAATTCCAAACTGGCCTTGGACATTGGATCTTCTCTGAGTAATCGTCGTCGAACGAGCAATTCTTTGATCTCGAAATCTGCAATAGCCGACTTTTTCATGGGAAAAGAGGTCATTATAGGTCTGTCGAGGAAAAGATCTGGATGGTTGCAGACTTTTCTTAGCTGCATAAGACAATTAATGATGGAGAGATAATTCCCAGAGGCTAGAGTACCACGAGTATCATCTCGACTTAGGAAGCTATCGTACAGCTCCCTTTGTCTCTTGGAAAGACGACAAAATTCGACATGCTCATACTTTGCTGGCATTTGCTTTTCGACATCCGCCTTCAATCTTCGCAGCAAATATGGTCGAAGCACTTTGTGGAGTTTGCTGATGATGGCTCGCGACTCGTCGTCCATCTGGTCTCGTCCGTGTTCTAGAATTTGCTCGGAAGGTTTCTTGAACCAATCTTGGAACTCCTTTAGATTTGCAAACCCGCCCACACCTTGTTCAGTGCCGTCGGATGGCATCAAGAAATAAAGGAGGGACCACAGCTCCGTGAGGTTGTTTTGCAGCGGTGTGCCAGTCAACAGAAGTCGAGCTCGAGTATTGAAAGTCAACATAGCTTGCCACCTTTGTGATTGGAAGTTCTTGATGTTGTGTGCTTCGTCGAGGATCATGTAGTGCCATGGACGACGTTTGAATATTGCCTGGTCTCGAAGAATTATCTGGTAGGAAGTGATACACACGTTCCAAGCATCCTCAGCTTTCCACCCAATGCGTTTCCTTTTCCGCTCTTCTTGGGTTCCATAATAGGTAAGTACCTTGAAACCAGGAAGCCACTTCTTGAACTCCATTTCCCAATTCAAAATAACACTGGTAGGAACAATGACAAGGTGTGGACCCCACACTTCATGCTCACAAGCAAGATGGGCCAATAGGGAGATGGTCTGAATGGTTTTACCTAAACCCATTTCGTCGGCTAAGATTCCGTTTGTGTGGTTGGCGTAAAGACCTGCAAGCCAATCCAAGCTGTAGTGCTGATACTCTCGAAGTGTACCTCTGAGCAGGAACGGAATGGGTGTTTTAATATGACTAGTGGGTTGTGGAGTGGCGCTTTCAGTTGCATGTCGACTGCTTTGAAGTAGCTCGACAGAGGATGCTGAATCAATCTCTGACTGTCTGGTTTCTGTCGTCCTAGGAGTCGGCTGACTACTTCGATCAGGACTTGTCGCGAAGTCTTGAACCACTTTCAATGGGGAAATTGTCTGTGTAGTACTTTTGATAGACGTCTCAATGATCTCGACGTTGTCTTCGAGCAAATCTGGACTTTCTTCGACCCCATTTTCCACTGGTGAGACGCCTTCTTCCTCAAGTACCGCTTCCACACTATCGACGGCGGGGACTTCAGATAAATTCTCTTCCACATTCATCTCCTTGATTTCGGCAGGAGCTAGGAATCCGAGAAGACTGACTTCACCAGCATCATCGCTCGAAGCTTCGTCTTCGTTRTCACCTTCCTCCTCCTCCTCTTCTGATCCTTCATCGCTTGATCCGAGATCGTCATCCATATCGATAGACTCATCGCTATCTTCTGCGTTATTTTCTGCGTCATTATCTCCTTCTAGTGCTATATCTTGTATTGGCTCTGCGTCCAATACGTCAACCATTTCTGTATCCTCCGACTGGGATGGCAGGGCCTCTAAAATAGAGTACTTTTCGCGGAGTTGTTCTTGAGTAAGATTTTCGTCTTCTATGGCACCCGGAGCTTGCTCCCCCTCTGCCTCAGATTCTGAGGAAGACATGTTGCTTTCCCCATCGTTGTTGTCCGCTTCAGAATCAGAATCTGCATCGCTTTGGCCTTCAGAACTGTCATCACTCTGGTCCTCCTCCGACGTCAGCTCCGAGTCCCTAAATGCGCCTTGAGCCTGCAGCTTCAGCGTCGACTGATCGACGGCCTCATTAAGAGCCTTACGAACACGCTCCTGTTCTTGGGCTTGCCACTCCACCAGTCGCCTGCGATTGACTTCCACTCGAGCGTTACCCCAGGTGGCTTGAAGTGTTTTGACCAAGAATCTGTACCGACTCTCTCCAGCCTTAGCTTCTTCTGCTTCCAGTTGTTCACTAGTCTTTGGCTGCTTCCGATTCCACTCGTCCCTACAGGCTTCCGCGAGTCGCTTCGCTGTTGCTCGATGCTTCCTCTGTTCGATCAGCATCAACCTCCTGAACTCAATAGCAGCTCTATTCAGATGGTCTCTGTGGGCGTATTGCTCCGGAACATGCTCTGCTTCTGGTGGCTCATAAGCTTGACAGACACCAACACTCAACAGCGCTCCAGGTTCGGCGGCTTTCTCCAATCGTAATATAAGATCTGCATCTCTTGACACCAACTCTGGTGTATATTCCGGGCCATCCTCCACACTATAGAGCCCTCCATCCTCCACAGGTATATTTTTGGCCTCCGTTAAGAACTCTTCCAATGTTGGGTATTGTTTGGGTCGCTTGAGCTCTAATCCGGGATGAGTAAAGGGTAAGGAGGCTGGCTTGACGCGGAGTTTGATTCGAGATAACTTGGCCTTGGGACTTTCACCCACAAGCTCGTCATGTTTGATAGGTGAACTCGAAAGTTCGGCAAGACCATTTGTATCTCCTCCACGCCGAGGCCGTCGGGGCTTGTCCGTGAGAACCTGCGAAGGTGTGGTTTGGGGTACCTTTGGTGTTGGTGAATGTCTTAGGTGACGCGCCGGAGTGTGCTTCGGTTCGCTAGGCATAGACTTTCGATGGAGTCTTTTAGGAGATGATGCAAGTTTTGAAGATGGTGACTTGACTTGAAGTTGAGGAGCAGCAGCACCAGAAGAACTGGGCTTCCTTGTTCCGTTCGCCAATGTCGCAGGCCCATCCCGTGTCTGTTGTGATCCGTTCGAGCTCCCAAATTTATTTTTTGACGAGGACGACTTTTGCTTGCCTCGCGTCTGACGCTTGTCCGAAGGCGGTTGTAATTCGAGGGGGATATGGTTCGTCCTACCAGATTTCCTAATTCCATCTTGAGTAAACGAGGAAGGGCCCTCAGCTACAATCTTCTTCCAAGGAGGCGATTCGGGTTTCCGACGCGGAGCTGTCGCGGTCTCGCTGACTCGACGTTTTTTGGTTGGAGGCCCCTCCTCTTCATCTTTTTGGACGTGTTCGCCATTTGTCTTAGGTGCTTCGGTGATCAGTGAGGAGTCAGAGGGACGTGTAGGAGTTGTTGGTTCGGCGACGATGTCCGCTGATTGTGTTGTGGTATCCAAGGCTGCTGGTTGACTCTCTTGAGCATCCGGCGCGGTCTGTGTCATGACTTCTTGGAGGTGAGGCAACCAGACACTATCGCTTTCTCGACGGAATCCACATTTGAAGGGATAATTTCTTGGTCGGCAGATAGAAAATCTGTCAAAGTGTTCTGCTGCAAAATTTGAGTAAGCCTAGATGTTCGTGGAGCGGGCTATTGGACAAAGTTGTGACGTTTTGTTGGTTCAACACGCAATGCGAAATTTGAACGCCCTGGAGGAGTCGACGTAGGGATTTTTAGTAAGCGGAATCGCTAGCGTATCTCGGGTGAACCTCATTCGCAAGTCATGAAAGGGCACCTTCAAGAGCAATACCAATTGTGACGATCATAACACATAGTAAGGATGCTAAAACTTTGAATGGAATCTAATACTCCAGCTAATAATTCTCGCAGATGTTGTCGCGTCGATTCGCAACTACGCGGACCTTGCAGAGAGCTGCACCAGTCGCACGTCGAGCTCTTTTAACCCAACAACGAAATGCTTCATCTAGCTCCGCAGACCCTTATCCAGCTTTGGTTAGTAATAGTGATCTTTTGGTTCAGCATATGCAGTCCAAATTCAATTGGGCCTGAGCTAACGGACTCAATCCAGACTGATGCAGAAGATCCAGAGATGGTTAGTTATCTAACCCCTCAATCCGAAGAATAGTTGAATAATCTCATGTATAGAACGGAGGATATGTCAATCCACCTAGAGTAAAACGACAATTCCGGGATCCATACGGGGACTGGTGGGACAAGCAAGAGCGTCGGAACTATGGAGAGCCTGTCCATGAAGACAACGATATCCTCGGCATGTTCTCTCCCCACGAATATACACACACAAAGCCAGGCAAAGGTGCTTTCCAGCTCGGGGTTTTTGTTGCACTAGTTTTTGGTCTTTGCGGAGTTGTGAGCCTTACGTATCCGGATAAACCATCAGTGCCAAAGGAATACGAGGGAGGATTGGACAGGGAATTGGGCGGGTCAGGTGCTTTACTGGTAAGTTGAGATCATCTTACTGCTTCGAAATATGCAACTTACGATACGACTAGGCTAAGGCGGTTGGAGACGAGTAAAACACCGAAGACGGTCTGATTTGTACATACGGGGTTTGGTGAAGAACTTTGAAACTATTCAAATTACAAGTGATGAWGGTAGACCGAAGTGAAATTTCTTAATTAGTCACAGTAAGCGACATTCATCTTGAGTGTCCACTAAATTTTCTTTATGTTCTCTCTCGGTAAGTTGGTCCTATGTTTGTAAATAAGTTCGTAACAGCATGCTCGGATCCTCGAGAGTGGAAATCTAGTAGCCCTTCGCAACTAGGAAGCGACGTATGTATGTGGACATGCTTTTGAGCGTTGTAGCAGTCATGCCTTCCCTATCATATTGATCAGTACTACTGGTCAAGGCAATACTTCTGCTCCTTCCTTCTGGTTCCCAACGGGACGCACGATTCCGAGCCTCCGTCCCTGACATGCTCTCAATCCAAGTCCGTCGGTCTTCTCGAGACAGGTCGTGTATCTTCGATGATTCCAGCAATTCGATTTCTATGTTGATTGACAGTCGCTTTGCACATTTGCTTTCCTCACTCCCATTCAACGTTTACGATCAACGCAAGGTCATATATTTACAAGGCCTAAGATGCGCTATCAGAATTGGGATGTTCTTGTCTTTCCGGACCAGTCCAAAATCCCTCTGCAAGAATTCAAAACAGCTTGCCAGGTCATTCAGGATCCTGGTGAGTGTGTCTTGCTAAAGGAGCAAATCATATAGCTGATATCATCAAATGCAGAGTCTCATAACTCTCAGATCAGTCCCCTCTTACTCCCGACCGTCACTTGCTTCATTCCAGCTTTATCAGCTAATGCACATTTTCGGATGTCCATCCATTCTTGGCAGAATCCTGAGACCAGCCGATATATACAGAACATAAAAAAGGCTACGGACAACGTGGTGTTCGAAGCACGAGTCTTTGTTGATGGTCGAATTTCAGGGTACAAACTTGTCTATCATGACTTCGACCTATGCTAATATTCTTTTCTTTCAGTTCGAAATGGTTCAGTCAACACGGTCCTTGGCCTACCATTCTCGACCTTAGCATAGGTAGAAAACGCTTAGCTACACTTCTGCACGAGAGGAGACTGTGCTGACTGGCCGTAGATTTGGATAAGCATGGCGAGTTCGAGAAATTGAAGTTCCCAGCATTTCACAAAGAGCTGCTATCACAAAGTTACTGGAATGCCGGTGATGATCTTGGTCGTGTCAAGATCATCATCGCCGAGGGCTTTGCCAGGGAGAATCTAGCCTATCCTTTTGAACGAGTTAAGAATCTTGTTTCTTTCTCATTTCAGCATGCTCCACTAGGTGAGTTATGCGAATCTGCCTTTCGCAAAGATCAACTGATGACCAAGCCTGGCATCTCAATTAGCAACGGCTAACAACTTGTTCAGATGTTTTGGAAGCTTCATCTATCGCGTGGCCTAATGCAGCCATGTGGCGTCAAGTTTCCCTAGTCGGCCCCTACTATGCACAGCAATTTTCTCCTCGTGCCTCTCATGATGAAGCTGAAGCCCATAGTCATTCCCCTAGAAGGCTAGCTCTGGGAAGGCAATCCGTGGCCAATACCAATATCGGCACTATGTTCAACCATAATCAGTCGGTATTCCCAAGGCAATCAACTTTTGATCCATTTACTGAGTCAGTAAATTCCGCGTTGAGTGGATGGCGTCAGTCATCTTCTTCCGCAGATGTATCAATGCCCGATTACTCTAAATCGAACACGCGCTCAAACAGCAGTAGACATGTCACAGACCCAATGGTTCCGGATAGGCGAGAGAACCGTTCTGAAAACATAAATGGCAGTGGTGCTTATGAAGCGATCTGCGAGGCCTTGATTCCATCCGCCCCTGATAACACTCCTCAAAACGAGGAACATACTCCCACCAAGTTGTCTGAAAAGCTCGCTGCAGTTGCCAAAGCCCACGAGGATTCTCTAGCAGGTCCGAACAAGTTGTCAGCTAAAAGAGGTGCGGAGCAAACTACTGGTATGCATTTCTCCTATTATGACTGATTTGAGGTTAACATATCTCCCTTTCAGACAAATCGGAGGTGGAGATGAGTATTGCCTTGACAGCAGTGTGCAAGGACTCGTCGATGTCCAGTGGAATCAAGAGTCGAAAAGAGGCGATGCAGGAGTCCCCTCACAGTGACATATCCATTTCTTGTAGCGAAGGCGTTCACCGAAAGACTGCTCTCCCATTCCAACCACCAAATCATGGTGCGAACAAGCGACAACGAGTCATCACCCCCGCGGCTTCTAAAGCGATTGATGATGCGGACGAACCTCGATCCTCACCTTCCATCAGGAAAGCCTCGGGCATGAGCTTAAAGCTTGAAGACGAGGGAAGCACAGAGAAGAGACCAGTCGAAAGACGAGCTTTGAGTGACGTATCTAATGTTTGAGAAGCCGATTATCGCGTCAGTGAATGCGTCAGATCATATGGTTTGCTATGGGAGGAGGGTTTCTTACCTATTGTTATCTTTCTTTTCTAGAATACATACGCATACTCAAGGGACTTGGCTCGCTAGTTTAATGCTGCTACTGTTAGGGTTGACATACTTTACGGCAGGAATATTTGCATGCGAAGGGTCGAAGAGGCTGGTCATGGTGTCATCATTAAATAGATATAGTACAACTTCTTACTCATGATAGGTATCAAATTGTCCCTAATGGACCTTTTATTCAAGGTTCTGCCGTTTCTACTTTCTTTCGGTCTTCTTGAAAATGACATGACGGTGGGCATCAAAGCGGGTATGGTATGAAATGTGCAGACAAGACAGACAAGACTCCCAATGCAATGCCGCGCCTCTCAAAGCAAGCAAGTCAGCTAGCCATGCCCTGCCTCGCCTATCAACTAACTAACTCCCTAGGCTGGCTGGCTAGTTCTGCTTGCTTGCATGTTTGTATACTGTGGTGGTGAGAAATAAAATGGATGATCAAGCAAATGTTTACGCCTGGTGCAATGCAGCCTCCTAACCAGAATATGCACCCCATGCTTCATATGTGTATGTGTGTGATGTGTGGGACAGAGAAAGAACGTGGGCGGGTGCGTTGCCGACATCAATGCTTCCCGCCGTCCGTCTGGTCCACCCACCGGCCTTCTTTCCTGTCCATGCTGTCTTGATATTTGCTGTGTGATGCCGGTCGATGTGATGTGGATGAGTATGCTCTACTTCTTCCTCCCGCTCGCGCCCGTCGACGTGATCTTGGACGTCGACATCAAATCGCCGATGTATTTCTGGAGGAACTTGTTGTTGTTGTCTAGCTTGTCGTGTTCTTCCTTGACGGCTTCAATACGATTGAAGATCTCGAGGAGGGATTTCTGCAGCACTTTGGCGTGTCTAGAAAGAGGGAGTGGTGAGTTAGTAAAGCGATGGCATGCATGGGTTCGGGAAGTAGGGCACGTACTCGTCGAGATGGGCTCGCGCTTCTTGGCTCATCTTTTCGAGGTCCTGACTGCTCCGTCGAGGACTCATTGCGCGGGCGTCGTCTTCTTCGAAAACCTCGTCGTCGTCGTTCATCTCGGTGCGCTGCTCGCGCGGGATGATTATGGTGCCGCTGGACTTGCGGGATGTGAGGCGCGGGCGTTTGATGGTGTCTTGTGGGTTTCGGGGAGTGCCGTCTTCGTGGACGGACGATGAGGATGAGGATGTTGTCGAGGAGATGGGAAGATCGGTGGTGGTGGTCTGCGTTATGGAAGACATGCTGGTGATGGGGATGTGAGTGTGGTGTTCCTGATTGTATCCTTCTCCTGTCACCGGAATAGGTTGGGTGGTCGGTCGTTCACCGTCTGTCTCCTCGTGTTCGTAGCGGCCCCGTAAATCGTGGTGAAGGTGAAAAATGGTAGACGGGCAGCGCTGCTGTCGATGCGGTCGTGAAGAGAGAAAGATGCGAATATCGACGACAATCAAGTGGTGATATTAAGATTGGCTCAGAAGAGCTGGAGCTTGGTCACTCATTGAGGCTTGCGCGAAGATGTGAGGACCTCAAGGCTAGTGGCAGTCACAATGGTGCAGAAGTCTGAAGGGGTGAAGATGTTTGGTACAGTAGTGGTTTAGTCGTGGGAGTGGAGGTTGGAGACTGGAGACTGGCGCTACGACTCTACCTAGGTAGGAGATGACAGTAGTGGGTAGGGGATCGTAGGGTGGGAGGGAGGTCGGTCGTGGAGGTCAAGGTCAAGCTTACTTGTTGCAGTACGAAGCGTATGGAGCAGAAGTACGAAGCACTCCGTCGCTACTACAGGACGGACTAGCGTGAGGTCACATATTTCGAAGGAGAAGTAAATTCCAACGCGATCTGCGTTATGTTGGACCCCCATGCACACAATGGGACCCCTGGTCATCCACCTGGGCATCATGGATCCAAGTCATTGGACGATCCGCTTCCTACGGAGGACTTGGAAGTACTTGGAAGTACGTTTACGGTACGTTTACGGTACGCTCCGTACGGACTGGACAGTAAGAGTAAGTATCATACCACTCGCAAGGCAAGGCAAATATTTTTGCATATTTTTACAAGTCCTCCGTCCTGTACTGTACGTACGAGCGGGTGAGCCACGCAAAGCAGTTGGTCTTCTGAGGTGAAGATCGCAGCTCCTCCCGAGGTCTTTCAGTCACCGTTTCTCGTGACAGACTACTGACCGTCGGGTCCTCAGAGGCTCAGAGCGACCTCGTTATCGCCTTGCGTCAAAGTGGTTATCTTATACGCTCGCGTGTACGCCTTCCATTAGCTGAAGTCGCTGGACAGCCAGCGCAAGACAGGTCACCTGGGCAGATGAGCACGCTCACGCTTCCCTTCGGCTTGGGCCTCTGCTGCTTGGGCATTACCACTGGCGCTGGATCTTCGCACTCAGGTGGGTTCCCCGCGGTCGAGCAGGTCCTCGTGTCCTACCTAGGCATTCCTACGAAGGAAGTATGGAAGTACGAAGTACTTTGAAGTATCAGACTGTATGTCAGTGTACTTCGAAGTACTTCGTATGATAACCCGATCCAAGTCCCAGACGGAGCATTGACTKTCAAGAGGCGTTGGAGGCGTGGCGTCAAGAGGACCCTTCAATTTGTGTCCTGCTTGAGGCCTGCTTCGAAGCGCCACACCAGCTCTCAAGGCCGCCGTAATTGAGTAAGCAGAGGTCGCTATTCCTACTCGAGAATCATTTCCGCATACTACCATCTATCGGGCAGGTCACAACTCCCAGCTGTTAGGCTTCAAGGCTCAARCACCTGCAGCCTCCAGCCTGTCGTGTTTGGCGCTCAGAAGGTCAGCAAGAATCTCTTCGTACTTGTACAGTACTTCTACTTCTACTTCTACCTAGGTATCCTGCAGTGTGCCATCCCCGCTCATACTTCGACAAGTAAGATTATCCTGACCGTGGCGTACAGATGCCTCTCCGTTGCGGCGCTGCCTCGTGGCTACTTGACTTCGTAGAAGTACTTCGTACTTCGTACAGTAGCTGTACGGAGTACGGAGTACTGCAAGTGACAACTCGTTATCATTGGTCCCGGCACCACCATTTTCACRCTTCAGCAAACCGTACGAAGTAGTTCAACACAACCCTTTCACGCTCCCCTGGAGACGCAGCTCCTCCCTCATACTTCGTAACATCATACCTCTCTCAACCTCTGCCATCGATGCAATTCCTGACCGTTCTTGTTTCTACTGTYGCCGGGAAGGATTCTCCCAGCAATGCGTTGCCGGCACTGTCGCCAACCGCCTCTCACGGCAATGACCTCACTGCGCCGATCAGAGGGGGATGAGAGAAAGCCTTTCCCGGCCGTGGTAGTGCAGGGTCCCCTGGGAGCCTCTGCGAGTCCGCACCTGCGCGAGGCAGGCAGGTTCGCAGGTTCGCCGCAGATCTACATACGGAATTTCTGTTCTCGACGGTTTTGCATCATTGGCACGACTTCGGTACACCGCAACCAATTATACTTCSAAKTATGGCAAGAAACTGTGAAACTTTCAGGAGTATCGGGGGCGTTGGTGTGCGCTCGCGGGCCTTGCCAACCTCTCAAGAAAGAGGGGTCCTGTTCGGTCAAGAGGTTGTAAATTGTAATAACCGTTGTATGGAATTTACGGAAGAACATCCCACCTGCCTCCCCCTTGGCCATCGTCGCTCTTGGATATGATTCGACCCGGCGGAATTCAATTCTTTCGCCGTTTTGGGACCACCCGGCCACCGTGCCCAAACGGTGGTGTGCTTGATCAATTAAATGAATAATGTCCGAAGGAAGTCCTACTTCGTAGGTGTGTGGATTTTACAGCGTGGTATGTCAACGATATTCCTAGTCGACATAATAACGCGCAGGTTTCCTGCAGGTCAGGTGGATATAAAGGCCCGTTTAAGACCTCAGCGGAGGCGATGCTATATTTTATGGAAAGAAATTATCTGGTGGAGGACAATTCGCAAACTTCTTGGTCTTGTTCGTGTTCCTTTGTTGAGGTGTTTGCCATCGAACTCTCGTCACGTTGATGGCGAACAAACGTTGGCCAAGGAAGGACGGATCTTCAACCGTTCAATAAATAATGACGGAATAACTGTGCGGTGAGGAAGATCTTCCTTCAACGCCTCCACTTTGAAAAAGTGCGCGTGGTTCTSTAGGAGCCTACCCATATTCGAGGACCTCGGGATGATTTCTGAAGCAGAGTCAAGACCGTCAAGCATGACAGCAGGTTGACCCCTTCTGATAACTGTCAAGATAAGGTTATCGCCCCCAGGTAAGTATAGCCTCTTTTTGTGTTCTTTGATGAGTGGTCGAGAGACTTCCTTCAAGTATGAGAACCGCATTTTCGAAAGTCAACATCCGCACAAAACCACCGAGGTGCTTTGTAAATCACTGGCGGTGAAGGACKGATCGCCTTACCTGGTGTGTTCTCAAATTGTGATGGACACTGTAATCCGGAATGTTCCCTTGGTGCCCGAGTAGTGAAGGTTCTCTTCTCGGCACTTTTTAGGGGTACAGCCCATGGTCGTAATTCCTAAGAAAACCCACCTGTTTCCGAGATATAATTGGGGCTCGTGTAAGGGTATGTTACGGATTTTACAGCTTATTTAATAGGGTTTCCAGGGCTCTAGCCAGTAAGATTAGGTGGTTTGATAAACACCAGGGGTTATTTAATGGCCGCTGGGTACTTACATTTTTCTTAGGAATTACGACTWTGGGCTGTATCACCAAGGATTCACGAATTACCATCCCAGATTCATGCTGAGCCTCTTAAGGTCGTGTGCCTCGCACAACTTGCAAGCTGTCGATCTGAAGGTTTTCCCTTCAACCTAAAGGCCTCAGGATACAACAGAATACAGTTCTTGTAGGTAGTCTCCTCGAGATGATCAACAGATCTCCTTCAGATCAGAAACCGGCATGACGTATGTCGATGACTCGGTTCGTTCAAGGTTCTTTCCTAGGAGAGAACAGCAGAAGGATTCAAGCAACTGTCATCCTTTCGTCTAATGAAGATGAAACTAAAGTTCTTTGGCCCGAACGCTGAACTGACTTTGATACTCGAGTTGACGTACTCAGTGTCAGGTCAGAAGCAAGTGCGTCTCCCATATTTGGGCTGCGCTATGTGATTCGTAAGTCAAATGGAACGTCGGAAGCAAGAATGCTTTGCGAACAACTCCACCTATGGCGCTAATGTAGTGGCTTCAATGGCACATGTTTGGAGTTTCCTCAAAAGAGACCACTTAGATCCCGCCTGCATGCTAGTGGTGATATGTAGGTACCTCCCGCAATTACTCTGAATTTGATCTCTTTAGATAAGTATCTGCGCATTTGGCACTAGTATTGATAGTCTTCCTTATCAAGGTTGATCTTGATAGAGAGAGAGGTGTCTTGTTACCACGAGGCTCATCTTCACCCTCACTCATTCTCTTAAGTCTTTGATGTCTCTAAGAAATGATCGGGTGCAAGAACAGTTCTTCACCTTGAGATACTTTCGAGATTAACATGACATAACTTGAACTTCTCTGACTACGACTAGCCAGAACGGTAGGTGACAAGAAACTTAAGACAGACGTATTTGGCATGAGGCCTGGAGATATTTATCTAGTCATCCGCAACCATTTAACCGAGGAAGGGCAGAAACTGGTTGAAGGATACCATTTCTACTATAGTAACTTCGTAGAGCATTCGTAGAGAGATGTTATACGTATAACAAACATCTATGGCTCTCTACTTCGTAGGTTTGCACTCGAAAGCTGATACACAATAATTGTCATAATCCAGGTAGAATTCTTTAACGAGTAGACGCCTATCGAAACGGATTCTGTTGGTGCTCACCCAAAGACTAGAAGCCACGGTTCCTTAACCCAAATTTGTATACTACGTACAGGCAAACATTACCTGAGGACTGGTGTTCTAAACACGTAAATGTTGCTACTCGCAGCGGCTCTGACTGACGTGCTATTGGGTATGTAGCTGCAAACAGTCAGAGGAGTTCTCGCATGTTTGATACTTCGAAGTATGTTTCTCAGCCACCTCCCCTGCAGAAAGAAAAGGGGACGCCCTGCGGCCACAGCGTCAGCCACGAACAATACTGCCAGCCTTCTCCAAATATATTGAACACCTTTAAGAATTCGATACTACGTACTACAAAGCATGAAAGACGTGTTCAATTTTCCACAATCCCTAGCACGATCATGGATAGAATTCCTCGGTCGATTATATTGCGTCGACCATTACGATGCCGTTGGCGTTGGCCACTAGTACTTTGTACTATACTAACAGAATTTTATGTTGGGTGCTGTTTTCAGCCTCGCTAAGAATAGCGATCTGGTTCGTAGTGCTGCACCAAGCCACTTTCAGCACACTTTCAGCACGCGTCCGGTGCTACATCTACAAAGCGGCATGCCTGGCTGTTCCTACAGGAACAGAAAGACACTACGTTCAATTATTCGAGACACCATCGCATGTTTGCTTTGCTAGACTCTATCAAGACCTCAAAGTCGATTCATCCATCTATGCCATATACTATCTAGTATAGTATATCACAAATTTTGAGAATCGATACACGGGAAGCCGCCCTTTCAATCCACGACGAACGCAACGCCCACCCAGGAAGGCGCAGGGGCCAACGCCGACCAAGAAGCGCCGACCAAGAAGCGCCGCAGATCTTCCCGCAAACCTCCAGGCAGCTGGCGAGGCAAGCAAGCTTCCATTGAAACATCAGACAAGATCTGCCAGATCTCTTCACGACTACAACTCTCCCTGCACCACCACACCTGCTCTCTCGTCCCTCTCGTCCCTCTCCTCGCACCAGCGCCTGCGATCTTCCTACACAATGGCAGTATCATCACTGTTAGCGACGCGTATCTACGTCTTGATCGCGTTCCTCTTCGCACTGTCTGGATCTTGGGCACAAGAAGCTATTACTCCAGAGACGTCGGTCAATGCGACGATATTTCCGGGGACGTCGAAGTGGGAGTACTATGGATGCTATAATGAGACGACAAGCACCAATGTGACTGGGGGTTTGCGAGCGTTAAATGGTGGGACGAACGAAGATACAGATCTGATGTCTGTCACCACATGTCTGGATTTCTGCTCGTCTGGAAGCTATGCGTTTGCTGGACTGGAATACACGAGGTAAGGCTACTTCTCTCTTGTGGCTCTACGTAGAAGATATGTCGTATTCCTTCGGAATCCAAACTAATAGCTTATCAGAGAGTGTTATTGCGCAAACTATCTATCAGCTCTTGCCAACAAGACAGAAGACTCAACGTGCGATCTCGCATGTATCGGCAACAGCACCCAGATATGCGGTGGCTCGTTAGCCCTCAGCGTCTACCAGACGAAAAAGTCATCGAAGAGCGCCAGTCCGAAAGGAGTACGAGAATCTCCCGTCGGCAGCATACTGGCGCTCGGAATCGCCATGGGCGTCCTCCTCTGTGTCGCCTAGACACAAACCCACACATTTGCTTTTGACTGTTTGCCTACACATTTAACGAATTCACGCGCGACATTTGTACATGAGAAGAAACCGTCCTTAGACCGCAGGCAGAATTATAATTACCTCTAGAAGAGACGCAGGATCGGCATTTTTGTTTCTTGGTGCTGCATGGACTTGGGTAGATATGGGAGGCTTTGGGTGTTTTGCTGTCCATCATTAAGCGTCTTGGGACTTTTTCTCCGAGCTGCGCTTGCGGCATGATTTTTGGGACGATGAAGGCGTTTTTGGAGGGAGTTGGTGTATGACTTGGCTTGTCAGCAAGCAAGTCTATGCCGACTCTACCTTGTGGTGTTGGTTATTCATCCATTAATTTCTGGATGGAGGGCCTTTTGGCTATAGTATAGAGCAGAACAGAGTGAAGTAGCGATAGAAGTATGAATATAGAATATTGAGAGACGTTTATATGTATTTAAATTCCATCAGCTTGTGACCGAGATCCTAAACTCTTCGAACCGCTTCCTGCGGCTTCTCGTACTAGCCGTGAGTACATTCTCAAATCATCGGGTCTTTCAGGAGATTACCTTGTATATACAGGTTCGATACATCTTAGACAACTAGCTGTGCACAACCAGCAAGTGTTCTACGTCCTAAGTGATGAATGAATAAATTGTGTTTCGTTTAGTTCCTTCCTTCCCTGCATATTCCATCATTTTAAACGCCAACATTCAGATCATGATTCTTGCTAACTTGTGCAGCTCATTTTGGAACTGCGGTGGGAGTTGGTGGGAAGGTTCTGCTAGGAGGCCTGCTTTTGGTTTGTAAGAGCTAATATCCGACTAAGGCTTGGAGACGGCAAGGGATAGATGTTCTTGGGAATTATTCAAGTTGATCTTGTTAAGCTAAGTTTCGTCACTTCGTCCTAGAGAGATGTTTCATCAGACTCTCACTGCATGGACATGGATGCGGGGCTTTGCCTACTCCGCGGTCTTGATGGGGGATTCGGTTGTTTTGGTCGTTATAAGTGGATTCTCTTTCGGGATGGTATTTACTCTGGTGCCTTTCACCGCGAGAGACTGGAAGTGGGGATAGAAATATCTCATCACGCCTGGGGAGCGTCTCTAGCTAGGGTCCACAATCCGGGTTGTGTATGAGCTGAAGTTCATGGACATCTCTACATCCATTTCTAGTGTCTTTTCCCTCGCTCGGATTTGGTTTCCTAGAGCGAGCTTGGATGTTGGATACATTCACTCTCCTGACATCTCATATTTCGTTTTTGAAAATGCGCAAGTGTTTACTGCTGATTTTGAGGTGTTGCCGAATTCCGTAATTGGGAAAATGAAGCTGGCATATGCGTGTGTTCTAGAGAGGTGTTCTGCTGAGGGGAGAGGGTGTTTAAATTGAAGATAACAGGTAGTGTTTGTATCGAAAAGCTGGGTGATGTCTCCCCTTGCCACTCGCGACCAACGTTCCAGTTTTGCCTTGTGTGTTTTCAAGCGTGCGAAGGTGTGCTTATTCATGCAAGATTTTCTTTGGAAGAGGATGGGATGGGTAGGCACTAAGTATGTAATGACTCGGAACAGATAGTTGAATTGCAAAACTTCACACGAAGTTCGCTACCTGTGCCGACTATTGATGGAAGGCGATGAATAAAGCTTCACGTACAAGATGGTTTGCGGGTATATCGTGGGGCATGTCTCTCTCTGTATATGTCTCTATGTCCACAACGTTTCTGATCTCATCCTCCGTTCTAGAATACTTTTCTCCAAGGTGTCCCTCATTACTCACGAAGTGAAGCAAGACGAATCGAGCGGAGGGCATACCAATTCAACATCCATTTTCCTGCTGCTGTAAACTACTGCCGATTTAGACATCACTGCCGAAACTTTTTGTTTTCCATTGCTATCTCCAAAGCACGATTCCGTGTGGAGCTGTACCTCTCTGTCACTACGTACTTGGTACCCTTGCAGATCAAAACGGTTTTTCTTCAGTGATTCCGTTGTTGATCAAAGCGCTCCAGTTCTAATAAAACTTTCCAGATATCTAGATGCTGGGCGAACCTCATTGCGCCATCGGCGGCAGTTATATTTTCTGCAGGGACTTCCACAGAATTCAATATTTCTCCTGCTTCTGGGTTTGGATGAAAGTGATTCGATTTCGGGAGATGCTTAGCTGTGTTGTCGAAGAGGAAAATTATATACAGATTATCCTGGTATCTACATCTCGCGATAACATCCACAATCGTCTTTAACTCGCAAATTCTAGAGAGAATTAGTGCCGTTGCATAAGCCTAGCATTGAAGCGTCGTGGACATGCCTAACCCTTTTCTTGTCATTGCCTCATCAAACCCCTCGGCAGAGTCACCATCTAGCAATATTGCCTTTAGCGAGATTACGCCTACTCACTATTTCTCCCTCCCTCACTTCAAGAGCTTGTTACTAACAAGCAATCTACAAAGATCCTCCTGCTCTGCATACGCGATATGCCGAATTCGAGCTTCAGTGTTGAAGGTATATAAAAGCTCAACGCTCCTATCTTGTTATAGCAGTTTGTTAAGGAAAAAACTTTTTGGTGTATATGGCAAGTCGATCGGCTCCCCTACAACAGCCTCACAGACAGTCCTACGGACCCCACATTGAAGAGCTGATCTGTAGGGATTACAATGCTACGGAAGAGTGGGAGATAGGGTTGTTGAGATATGGATGTGGAAAGTCATGTAGTTGCTCCCGATAACGTTGTTGCTGCCGATTTCTTCGTCTAAAATCTGAAATGCGGGTATGGGAAACGTCAAAAGAAATGAGCAATGATTAGAGAAAAGCAGTATAGCAATACAAGCTTAGCATTGACACATCACTCCTGATGCACTTTTGCTTTACTGGTACTCCATTCTGTAATCTCTTTCAACGTAATCAATTCAGAGATTCCTCTCCTTATATTCCACCACATGGGGAATTTCTCAGAATGCTTGATGATTCACCAAGATGGATCAATGCTGAATACGAAGTGGAGGGTAGAGGGAAGCTTAAGTTGAGAGTCGGAGTTGTGGTCCTGTTCATAGCAGGCCATGATTGTGGAAACACTACTGCGAGGCTTGCACGGAGGACGATTCGTAAATCTCTTACTAAATATTGTCATATTTTTGTTGGCGCTGGATATGAAAATGCTGGGAATGAATTTTAAGGTCACGTCGTGACATGCGACATGCCCGGCCCTCTCGGGACAGTTTATCTCATAAATCAGACGCTCTGGCAGAAAGGAGCTGGAACGTGCGGGCCGTAATCATAACCTTAGGCGTGCGCACAGGCTAAAACGTACGTAATCCGATGTAACCGACCCACAATTCCCAGCTTTTTTCTTCTAAAGCTGGGAGCTGATCGTGGATTGTGGTGGGTGGGGGTTGTGATTGGTCGGTTTAGGGGGTGTGGGTCGGAATACACGATAATAGCGTCTGATTTATGAGATAAGGGACAGTCAGGTTTCAACGTCAGGTTTCTGAGCGGTGAGCTTGATTTGGCGATTACCTAAGGTTCCATAGTAGTTAGTATAGGGATCAGGGGAGCTATTAATTACGTACCTATCGTGTGGATATGAGGTTATTCCTAAAGGGTGTTTATGTGGGTAGTGCTAATATACAGATTTTAAATTATTCACTATTGTTTAGTGTGGCGGAACAACCACGTACACGTAGTTCTTGACTCCCTCGCGAGAATTTTTTTTTTTGCTAAATATCCTCGTTTACACCTCGCCGTCGCCTCCCGAATTACTATCAAAATGTCGACAATTGTTACATTACAACTCGCACAAGAGCAGATTGAATTGAGCGTCAGACAGGCCAAAAAGGCACTCAAGTTAGTAAAGAATCTACCCACCAAGCAAACAACCCAATTAGATGATAATGACGATATATTCGATGGCCTGGAAGTGTGGGAGAGTAGCGATAGCGACAGCGATGTTGAGATCGTGGATTTGAGTA